>AJMS01010122.1:0-13855 GCA_000263175.2 Phaeosphaeriaceae sp. UM 1110
TTACTTTCACTATATCCGGCGATCAGGATGTTTCGTGTTTGGTTTATTGTTATCCTCTCACTTGGAAATTACGCCTTATGCCACTATCTTTAGCAATTCTGAACATGAAAGGGCTCCTTCTACAAGCAGCTGCTTTACCGTGCCCATGTCGCATAGCAGTTGCGCCCGATTCTCGATAGGCTGTGTGGCTCTTTACCGGCTCCTTGCAGCCGCATCGGATGTGTGTTTCCCGCCAACGTCCCCTCATCTGACTCCACAAACCCAACAAGCAGGGTCTGTGCCAACGAGGAAGGGCTGCATTCAATCAAGGATAACTTTACGACCTCGATAAGTGGCCTGAGAACGCGTAATCGTAGATGTCCCAAAGCTGTTAGAGCGATGGTTGCGGCCGAGTGCGCCAAACCTGCCTGAAATGTCCAGAGGAACATGCTCGACGAGTAAACATCAACATGTCAACAATTACGCCCATGGTCGACGTCCACTCGCATCTATATCCGGCAACATGGATATCGCTGCTGCGCTCGCGAGGCGTCCCACCGTACATCGACACCACTACGAACACATTGGTCAACCGGCCTGGTGTGACTGGCAAGCCGCTCCTGCCCAACCTTTATGATGTTGCGACCAAGATAGAGTTCATGGATCAGCATGGCATTGATATCTCTATCTTGTCGGTGGGTAATCCATGGCTGGACTTTTTGACGACGGCAGATGAAAGAGCTGGAGCTGGGGATGTGGCTACAAAGATCAATCAGGAGATGGAAGATATGTGTACTGCCCATGAAGGAAGACTGTATTACTCCGCAGTGCTACCATTGACTGCGTCGCTGGCGACAGTACTCGAAGCCATCCAACAAGCGGCAGCTCATGCGCATTGCAGAGGAGTAGTCATGGGTTATGCAGGTTTTGGTGCCGGTGTCGATGACCCAGATTTCATGCCCGTTTTTGAAGCACTCGCGAAATCAAGTTTGCCAGCTTTCTTTCATCCCAACTATGGACTTCCCATGAATGTCTTTGGACCCTGCTGCGGCTCGTATGGACAAGTTCTGCCTGTGTCGATGGGCTTTACGACGGAGACGACTGTTGCGTTTACACGCATGTATCTTGCAGACATTTTCGACAAGGTTCCAACGTTGCAAATCATTCTCCCACACGCAGGAGGTACTTTACCTTTCCTTGTAGGACGCATTGAAGCGTGCATTGCAAACGACAAAACATACCAGTCCCGTTTCTCACGCACTCTGCCGCGCAGTGTGCGCAATGTCTTGGAGCATAACGTGTTTCTTGACGGTATCACATTCGACTGCGTGGCATTGCAAGCCGCTGCAGATACTGTTGGTCATGACAGGATTATGTTCGGGACCGATCATCCTCTGTTTCCCAGTCTCAGGGTAGACAACAAATACGATGCAATGGTCCGAAACAGGGACGCAGCAGAGAAGTGCTTTGGCCCACATACTCGAGAGTTCCAAAATGTTATGGGAGGAAATGCAGTGATTTTCCTTAAGCTCCGAGGAGAACGTCGGGTAAATCTTTGAAGTTATCATGGTGTTGTATACAGTCAATATCCAGGCGTCAAGCCACCACTGCGTCATCGTGTACCCCGCCTTTCAAATATGCGCTTTATTTCCCTCAGCGCAATTAGATTTCTTGTGCGCTCTTCGACAGAACTTCCTTCGCCTGGCCTCAATAGCCGTCGCTCGTCTTGGAGATGGTTGGCCAATCCATAAGCCGCGGTGTTCTCGTCCGGCATATGTCGGTTGCTGCTTTCCAGCGCGGAGATCGTCCTGCACGGCATAAGCAGTGCATCTCGGCAACATGCATAGAATAGCAAAAGCTCCACTATAATATGTTTTAAGCGACAACCAGCGGGTGCAACCTTCCGGCTAGAGTCTCGATCTTTGATAGGGTGCATGCCACCGATGAATCCACTCAGGCACGCCACGAGAGCACCTCACGCACTACACTCTGCCGCCATCGCAGCATTCTTCCGATACCTTGGACACACGTGGTGATCCCAACGTTGCTCTTCCGAGAGGGTCTCCAGAGCTACGAAAGTCATGATTAGCCAACCTTAACCTCTTTCCGACAAAGCAGATACAAGCGCATGTTGGTTTGCCGACTTCCTTGCAAGCGAGATACGGTTACGGTACGAAAGGTGATCTGATGTCGACACGCAAGTAATAGGATAATTTGTACCTAATCTAAGGGCGTCGCCTGTCCGTCTCCAGGTCCTCCTCCAATATTTCACAACAGATGCATTGAGCGCTGCGTTTTCGATTTGTATTGCTTTCATATTCACTGGCGTCTTCATTTGTCAGTACGCGGCGAAAGGGAATCATGAGTACTTCCGACTTCAACATTGCCATCATCGGCGCAGGAATAGGAGGGCTTGCGCTGGCAATTGGGCTCAATCACCTCGATGTACCATATACACTCTACGAATCGGCGCCTGCTTTCTCAGCAGTGGGCGCAGGCGTTGGTCTTGGACCAAATGCTCTTACCGCCATGGACATGATTGACAGCCGCTTCCGCGAGATGTACATGGAAATCGCGACAGGGAATTTGAAGCCAGAAAAGAGACATGTTATGATGGAGGCCATGCGCATGGAGGTGGGTCTCGGCGAAGGAGAGGATTGGTGGGGTAAAGGTGGATGGGGAGCGGAATATTTTGAACGCACTGGCGCCCACCGGAAGGATCTCCTGGATATCATGACTAGCTTCATCAAGAAAGATGCTGTGCGATTCAACAAGAGGGTCCAGGCGGTGAAGCGACAACAAGATAGTGTCTTTCTTGTTTTCGAGGACGGCGGAGTCGTCCAACATGCCGCAGTAATTGGCAGTGACGGCGTCAAGGGCTTCACACGGCGAGTGGTGCTTGAAGAGCGATACCCGCAACACATCGAACCAAAGTACACGGGGAAATATGTCTATCGAGCTATCATACCGATGGAAGACTCGAAGAAAATATTGGGAGACCTCGCCACGGACGCAAAGATGTACATGAGTACCGGCACCAACCTGTCCACCTACCCTATCAGCTACGGTAATGAGATGAATGTCGTGGCTTTTAAGCGCGACCCAAACCCTTGGCAGCATGCAGACACTACATACGAGGTCTCAAGAGAAGAGATGATAGCCGACTTTGATGCCTCCAACCCAGATCCGCGCCTAATGAAGCTCCTGGATTGGGCGAAACCCACCCGCTGGGGCATCTTCCACCACGTTACCACACCAACATATTACAACTCCCTCATCTGCTTGCTCGGCGATGTTGCACATGCGGGCGGGCCGCATCAAGGCGCTGGTGCAGGCCAATGTCTCGAAGACGCGCTCATCCTTTCTCGAGTCCTGGGCAAGTTAGACAAATCTATCCCGGCATCTACACTTGCGTACCCCTGTCCCGAACGCACAAGAATCCTTGAAGCGGCGTTCAAGGCGTACGATGAGATCCGCAGACCACGAGCACAGGAGCAGGTCATTACTTCACATGCATGCGGGGAGCTGTATAACCTCATGGACCCCATAGCAGGCAACGACATTGTCAAGACCGTGGAGAATCTGAACGCGCGCTTCGCTTGGATATGGCAACACGATCTAGCTGCCGATGTGAGGACTGTGGAGCGGCGATTTGAGGAATTGGTCGGCGGTGATGGTAAGGGATCTATGGAGAGTGCCAGGTTGTGAGCCTCTTTCTTCTCATTAGTGCATTGAATTCTGGTATGAAGATGGACTAAGCTGAGGACGTAGGCTAATGGGCTGTGCGCAGATATGATTCAGTAAATGCGTCGCCTTTGCATGAGTAATGAGCCGGGAGTGGGTAGTAGCATCAAAGAGATGGGGGCGGATTCAATGAGGGGCCACGCAGTCGAAAGGTCTAGACCAGACGCGCACCGTAGCATCGTCACTTTCGGTTTGTATCGATAGTAAGACATATTGTATAGACTTACGCATCCACTTCCTCAGTTTGTCTGGCTCTGATACGTTCTGATAACCCTTTTTCAAGTACAAAAGAGCCTATGAAAAGAGTTTCTCTTGCTCAATGTGCTATGCTTCGCAGATGCCTATCTGTATGCGAATAGTACAACTGAACTTGACCGTGTTGCGGCCTTCTTTTTCTCTCGCTCGAAAGTATTCATACTACTGTTCCGAACAGCTACTCGAAAAAGCACCAAGGGCGATGATTTACAGGACGATTCGTCGCCCCTCCCTGATCTAATGATCTTGACAAAGAAGAAAAAAGTCATAATTAGATAGCAGGCACTATTCGTAGCTCTGTAGACCTTATCATCTATGTACCTTCTTTATTAAGTTTACAATGGTCATAATATCAAAGTCTCTGACGGCGTCTCAACAAAGAAATGACTTGGAGCAATTCTGTCGCTTACACGGACTTGATTATCAAACCTCCATTCAAAGAGCTTCACCACGTTCATGTCTCTTTTCAGATAGCATAGCTGGTCCGATCATGTAACCCATCCGAATGTTCAAGGGTTCGGATGTCTACTTTGGTGAAGGCATTCGTCCCTTCTGTTCAATGCAAAACGAACGTCATTGTATGATATAGAACCATAATTTGATAATATGCGAAGACATGCGTGGATTTGGCAGCTGGCGAGTATGAGCTAGGGTGACTGAGCTGTAAGCTCAAGGACAATGGTAGGAATCTGACGCGCGCTTGACGGGATGAACCGGGTGGCCGGAGTGCCAGCTGAGCACGGAAGGTTGGCATTAGGCGTGTTTGGAACAGCGCGAATCGCACGTTTTTTTCGTCCAGCCCCACTTCTTCATTTGATGTCTGCTTGCTGGATAGCGTCCATCATGTTTGTTCGCCAACCAAGTGTAGGTATCTGCCAGAGGAGGGATTGGACGCCAGATTTGCTTCATAAGCCTGCTAATTATGGTACTGACGACAAAAAAAGCGCTGCCATGGTGTGCTGCGTGAGCCACGTACTCGTCATATGTGAGACATTTTCTACAGGAGTAGTACTCCAGAAATGCATGGACGGCCTCATGCAATAGTGTGCTTGAACGATGATTAATCCACAGATCTGCAGCGCGTTGAGTCTCCAGATCCTCTGCGGGAACTTTACACTCGTCTCGAATGAAGAGAGGGTCCATTCGAATATAGCTCCCCTGCTCGGATGTCTAACAATCGCCAGAAGCCACATAGCCATCTACACTCCCGATATTGCGCAGCCACTCGAAGCTTTGGATAACAAGCCTGCCTTTGAAGAAAATACCATTAATGTTTCCAAGAAGAGTGACCATTTGCTCATGGATGACGGTACGAGCATCGACAGCGCCTAAAGCCTGCAACGCAGCACTGTCCCGGAAAGCCGATATTGCTTGCTTTTACTCATCAGCCCAGAACTGTCTGGGCCAGGTCATGAACTTGAGAATATAGCGAGCTAGATGACTAGCTTCATACATTTCATGGTACTGTGGTTCTGGCCCCAGAAACATATGCCATACCTGACACTTATTACGGCCGTTGTAAAGCTGATGGTCCGGACAAAAGTATTGAACATTAGTGTCGTACATGACCTGGATGAGGAGCTCCCTAGAGTTGACACATGGGCAAAGCCAGCCCCCAGCGCATTGATTTCCCTGATGAGACATTTGATACGAGATAGTTCAAAAAATCCGAGACGTGCTGGCCCGATAGTAGAGTACTTAGCTTTTGAGCTACCTGTGAAATGTCCTTTAGAGACTTGGACAACAGGGCACTTGTGGAGTTGCTCTGCTTCGAAGGATGGTATCGAAACGATGATGATTGTAAGATTAGTTCCAGGGTACTCGTAGAGTTGCTATACTCTAAGGATTTGCATCGAGAAATATATGATAAGATATATATAGTCAAGACTACATTGTACCTCACAGTTCTCTGTCACCCAGCATCGAAGATGGAAGTCACTCACAGTATTTTCCAGACAAGAACTTTTTAGCTTAACAAAGTCTGGATAGTATTCCATACGATAGTGGCACGCTACACATCCCTGCCGGTTCAGTAGTTTTATCCATCGACAGTACACAGTGTCCACCTGGAATATGCAAACGTGACGCCACTTGGAACGTTCTAGCGTTGAGTCAAGAGGGTCCTGCTGAGCCTGCTCAAGCAAATGTAGTGTGGTGGTCTGCTTACACTCGATGCGCTCAAACCCGTACCCAGCGATGGTGTGGTCACTGCACAGCAGCAGTATTTTGCTGTGTTGTTCACTCTGAACATGGGTGATGTAATATAGCTCACGTTCTAATCAGTCTTGCTACATGTGCCTCACCAGGTTTGTTCACGACAATAATCGACGTGGCAAGTTTTCGTTCACCGTCAAAGTCGATGTACTTTGCTCAATCAGTTGTAGGACGCGGTGGTTAGGAGGAGATATTCTTACCTCGGATGTGTTCATCCACTAGATGCTCAGCCTCAACTCTTCGCTCTCAGCTTGTCCCAATGTTCCAACACAATAAAATGCTCGACACCTCAATTTACGTATCTACATACTTTTCAATCACCGTCTTTCCGCCCATTCCGCTCCCAAGCCCCAGTATAATAAGCTCTCCGCCCTCAAATAAAAGCAACACGCCACACCCGCGCGCCTGGTCTGGGTCCAAGTCCGGGTCACGGATGCCGTCATCTGGCCTCAGATCTGAGTTGAGGCACGGCAGACCAGGGCGAGGGCGCAAGGGCTAGGTAGTTATCCGGCAGTTTGGCGTGGCGCCGCAAACGGTGGTGGGTGATGCACAGTAGTGGCGTGGGATATAAGCTTAAATCGACGGATGCGGTGGTGAAGAATTTTCGAATAGTTTGATAATGAACGTAATGGCTTTTGGCAAAGGAGAATCATTGGTGTTGCTATGGCGAGAGTAGTGTGACAGCGTGGCCATTTGCGCGAAACCTAGCTGACCAACTGTTTCGGAGGTAGGTCAATGAGCGGAATGAACTTGACACACAAAATCACAGCGACGAGTCTCGTAGGGTTTGTTTGCAGTAGACACGCTTCAGAAGCGAGGGTATATTAACACACTCTCTGTGAGGTGCAAGCTGTTATAGCTATTTTTCATACAAAGTAAATACAGCGAAGCAGAGCGACAACAAGTCTATACAAAATGTTGCGCATAAGCTATGCGCCACGTCAAAGATGACCAAAACAACACCGCCCCACGACCCAAATGCGCGCGTTTAGAAGAGGTGGTGGAATGCGCGCTTCCACGCAGGCCAGTGCTTCATCTCCTCGCGCTCGGCGTTGATGAGGTCCCAGTCAAGCTCACGCCGGCCGGTGTCGACGTCCATCTGAGCAGTGCGGAGCCATCCCTCCTTCTTCCAGAAATAACCGGCGATCCAGAAAGCACAGACGACGAAGAAGGCAAGGTAGGCTGAGAAGAAGTCGGAGGCAGTACCGGTCTTGCCCTCAATGCCAATTGGAGAGACAGCAGTGTAGAACTGAAAAAACTTAGTACCTGGTCAATGTGACATGCGTTAGAGACAATCTTACCTGAGCGATGAGGACGATGACGATGATGCTCAATCCGAGCCAAGAACCCCAAACACCACCAGCGGCCTTGAATGGGATCTCGTCAAGGGTGTGGCCGTGGTAAGCCCAGGCCTTGCGGAAACGGATGTGGGCCAAGCAGATGGAGCCCCAAGTGAAGAGCGCAGCAAGACCGGACAGCGCGACGAACCAGTTGAAGACGACAACACCAGTGGCGGCCAAGTTCATGTAGGCAAGACCACCCCATGCGAGGACGAAGATTACGGACCAGAGAGGACGTCCAGAGCGGTCAATGTAGGTGAAGACCTTGGGAGCGTAGCCTTGGTCAGCGAGCGCGGTGAGAGTACGCGAGCCACCGTAGATACCAGAGACACCAATGGAGATGACCGAGACGAGAATGACAACGTTCATGAAACTGTCAAAACCAATGAGACCAGCGTCTTTGGCAGCGATGACGAAGGGCGAGGTGTTGGATTGACCGCCCGCAGCTCCGAGCAGACGCTCGTCGTCGTACCTGACGAGGAGACCGACGAAGCTGAGACCGAGGATGTAGAAGAGGGTAATACGCCAGAAAACCTGACGGATAGCTCCAGGAAGCGACTTGAGGGGGTTCTTGGTCTCAGCGGCAGCAAGACCGACCAACTCAGTTCCAGAGAAAGAGAAGGCGGCAGTAACGAAGACAGAGCAGAAACCCTTGAAGCCGTTGTTGAACGCACCCGGGTCGTACCAAGTGCGGGCACCCCAGTACTCGCTGTAGATGCCGTTGCTCGGGCCTCCGCCGCAAACGAGGATGAGTGCGATGATCATGAAGACGACAGTCGCACCAAGCTTCAGGCAAGACGACCAGAATTCTTCCTCGGCATATCCCAATGTTCCGAAAATGTTGATGAGAATGATGAAGACCCAGAAGATGGTGATGAAGACTGCTAGGTTGACGTCTTGAGCGCCCTTCCAATATTGCACTGTAAGACCAGCGACTTGGAGTTCGAGGGGTAAGACAATAGCCCATTGGAAGACGTAGTTCCAGCCCATGGCGAAACCCCATGAAGGATCAATGAAGCGAGTGGAGTAGGTGTAGAAACCACCAGAGACCGGGTACATGACAGCGAGTTCACCAAGAGCGTAGACTTGGCAGGCGAGTTAGTTGTCGTGTTGATGCTCCCCAAGTGGCACAAGTGCGACTTACCGACATTGAAGATCATGACTCCCATAAGCGAGAAGTCGATGAGGACAGAAGCAGGACCACCCTTGTTCAGGGCACCTCCGGAACCGACGAAGAAACCAGCACCAATTGAACCGCCAATGGCAATCATGTTCAAGTGGCGGGTCTTCATGGACTTGTCGAGGACAACCATGGGGCCTGCAGCAGGACGGCGCTGGAAAGACTTCAAGTTCAGACCGTTGCGGGTCATGAAGTCCTCCTGGTCGCGCCATTCAGCAGGCTGCTCCCCAACAGAGGCAGCAGGGGCGTGGACGGCCTTCTCATCACCAGCGTGACCCTTTTCGTAATCCATGATGGGCAGTTGGACAGCGACTCGACTCTGCTGTGCGAGAGGAAAGGAAAGAAGGGAGCAGGTTGGAAACCCGCAACACGACCCTGGGACACGGGAGCTTTATGAGGGTTGGGATCAGCAGAAGCAGAGGGGCGAGCAATTTATCCCCGATTCCTCGTTGGGAGATGGGTTACGGCACGCGCGACGGATGGATTACTCGAGCACAGACGCGCATTCGCATCAACTCTTGGCAGCGAGACTGGCGCATCCATTCCTGTGGGCGGTGGAGCGAACGGGAAGCGTCGCTGATAGGAAGGCGTGAATGAATTGACATAAAGAAGCGTAGCGTGGCGGCGGCGGCGTTGGCTTCGTTCAGAGCTACCCCGCCGGTGGCGCTCTGGCCTTGGCGAGCATCACCGGAGATGAGGCCCAAACAGGCGTGATAACGAGAGCCGCGGCGGTGCCGTTGGCCAGTAGTGTCCTTCTAGCACGACTTCGAGAACGTGGGTTGCAGCGCCTTCAATTCCTTGACCTTGCTTGTCTTTCTTGTGACTTGCCTGTCCCGGCAGCGGCTAGGGATGAAACGCTGCAGGTGAGATGACTTGAGATGACTTTGTCTGCGGTGGTACCGGATGGCCTTGGGACGCCCGGCGCCATGGCACCAATCGCAAGGGGCCGAGTCTCATGCTGCTCACGTGCTCTGTTGCACCTGCCTCTCCGGGCGCAGCGCAACAGCCGAAGCGCGCAGTGATTGGCGGCGTGCTCGACATGGCCAACCAAGGACGCCTGGCGGACATGTATCGTCCGTATCCGCAACACGCTCGCCTGTGTTGTGTGCTATTTGGCCAAGCGTGAGATGATTGCGGCGCAGTTAGCATGCACTTCGGGACGATTGACTGTGGGTAGCATCGGTCTGTCCATGGCCGTTTCATTGCGGCCTACCTGCTCGATCCAGTGGCATTGTGTGCTCTCGTCGACACCATTTTGGCGTCGTGTATCAGCGGCCCTCCAACCCCCGGAGACCTTCTTATCGACGCTCGGGCCCCTGGTCACGTCCGCCGTGTGCTCGTGCTGGGCAAAGAAATAATAAACTTCTCTCTCGCGACATGATGACCAAAGCCGCTGACGCCGGTGCGACCGCTCGCGTGCGCAGTGGCGTGTTGCACTGTGTGGCGAGCGCCGCGAACCACCACAGCGTGTCGATACTCGAGACTCGAGCGTATGTAGCCAATAAATGAGACTAATTCCCCCGGGTCTTGGGCTCACTCGCGCCAAGCCCCCACATGACACTAATGCGTCCCGTCTCGTAATGCAAAAGCAGCCTGTGAGCGGAATCCGAGCCATGCCGGGCTCCTGTGCACGCCTGTCAGAGTGCTTCCATGTCCCCGACTCTTGGTCGACTATGGCCTCTCGCCACTGTTGGTGTACAGTACTGTGTATGCCCATCGCTGCACCTCACTGATGTCTGCGCACCGACTCGGCGCTAGCAGCTAGTGCTGCTCCACTGATAACCGACTCTTCTGTCGTTGGTCTGATCGCTGCCAGACGTCGCCCGCGCTCCCCAATCTCTCCACGACGCCCTGGACCACCTCTCCAGGACCCGCAGGACCCACGATATTTTTGGCCAGCCCTGCTGCCCGCGACTCGCTTCCCATATCTATGGATACTAGCCTGCCGACATCGCCTCGCTATCTCGACCGCATTATCACACTCGTTTTGTCCTGTGATGCACCTGCTTCGTGCCCTCTCCGAGAATCTCACCTATCGCGCAAGAGACGCTTCCGCAGAGCCTCATGCCACCATCGCCCCCCGACGCAAGCACCGCATGTCGCAATGCAATGCAGGCCACCTGTAGCCCTATCCCGTCCCAGCGGCCATCTAGCGTTCAGTGCCTTGCGTTAGTCCTACCGTCTGCCAATGTTACCGGAACTCCGTACCACGCGACCAGCATTTGGCTACCCCGTCTCGCGGCACTCCGTTCTTAGTCTCGTCCTGCGAGTCAATGACAAGGTCGACAAATGTCAGCTCATGCAATCGGCGCTTTGCACCGAGTCGCTGTGTTGGTCTCGACAAATGCCTTTAACAACTTGGCTGTACCGCAATTGTCAATGTGGACATGCTACAGCACTACAGTTCACGCGCTTATACGGGAACTGGTGCTACCTTGACTATTCTCTGTATACATAGCATCACTAACATCTCTCACAGAGCATATAGTAGAACTTACAACATGCAGACCCCCATAGCAACAACAAAACCACAACTCCGCAATTACCGTCTAGTACAATCAAACTTCGATGACTTCAAGTCAACTTGAACGCGCTTCGCAATCTCCTTCAGCAGCTTGACGCCCTTGTTCTTGTCCCCACCAGCCAACTTCTCCCTCCACGCCTTCCAACCGCCCCTCTTCTTCTTACCCATCCCCTCCAGAGCCCACCTCCTGACAGCCAGCCATCGATAGATATTGCTTCTCATCCTTATCTTCTCCTGCTTCATACTCAACACACTCACAATCGACTCCTTCCTATCCATCACCTCCCCGACCACATGCTGCACTGACCCCTTGCTCATTCCATCCTTCCCCACATCCTGCCTGACCTTGACCTCCACCTCGCGCGGACACGGCGGCGTCCGGGGAAACATGAAGCGCGGCGACACGGGTGACATAGGCAGCAGGAACGTTCGCTGATGCGAGGGCGTCACTGTCTGGCCATGCAGGAATGTGGGCGAGATAGGCGAGAACCCTAGATTGACAGCGCACATGGATCCCATGGGTGACACAACATAGCCTGGTGACATAGCGATATCGAACATGGAGAGCGGCGACGCGGGAATCAGTGGGGACGCAATGCAGAAAAGTGGCTGGGGTCGTGGCTTGGGTGGGATGAGGAAGGGGTTGACGGGGGACGATGGCGAGAATGGCGAGGGCGTGTCCGGCAGCCAATATGACGGAGCTGGAACTGGTGGTGTCCTCTCGATCGGAGCGATGGATGAGGCGCATGTTGATGTCGTTTCTGGCAAAGGGAACGTTGCGCGGCGAGGGAGAATGGTGAGGGAAGTGGAGGCGGGGTGGGCGCGCATCACGGATGACAGTTTGTGTAAGACCGATTGTTGTTGGGATGATGAGAACGCCGAAGTTGGTATAATGTTTCGAGGTTCTTGGAAGGCTTTAGCTGACTGTCCGTAGACTTCTTGCTTATATATTACATACTCCTTCCGACGCACCAGCAGCCTCACGCACGGCATCACCACTGTTCACACGAGCCTCATCATGAACTTTGCCAGGCTGACAGACCTTGACGGTCGAACATCATTTTATTGTCGGAAAAAGACCTGGACCCATGATGTTTCGGGGAGCAATTAAGCAAAGTCGCCGTCAAAGCCACCATCGAAGTCTCATCTGGCAGGCGATTATCTGATTGCTCCTGCTTTGCGCACGCTTCGCACTCTGTGTGACTACACGTGGCTTGTGTTCGGAACATGTCTGTGGCGGACCGAGACAGGGGATTATTGATCGTGGCTGCTGCAAGGCTTGAGACTTGCACTACATATGGTAGGGCTGAGACACGCCTGCAAGAAGCATCTGGATCCCGAACTTGTTTAACGTGGAAAGAAGCAAAGTAACAGCCGTCAGCGCGTTACATTCCCTGCACGATTCGAGCTCAATGTATCTTATGGGAGGATCTCGCAAGATTTCCAGTAGCATCACACAAGTCCATCAACAGATGATGCGATTTTGATATGGCCGTAGATCATACATATTGCACCACGTGTTGCACATGATCATTCTTACAGCTGCCGAAAAATCCCACCCTGGTCTTGTGGGGAGACTAGGATTCAAATTATTGCCCCTTTCAGCCTGCATCTTATTTAACAACAACGTCGTTTAAGCACCATCACATTGATTAGCATCACCACAACGCCAAGATAGAGTAAACTTGCTGTGCTTGACCTGCTATGGAGTCTATAGAGTGAATTGAGGCAGCCCCGCAGGACTATAGATGCAGCGGCAACGTACATTACCTACTTACATAACTATCCCGTGCGAACAGAGGATCCAAACTTCGATCTCAACTTCCTGGCATTTCCAACAACATCAACATGAAGCTCACCGCTACCATCACATCCCTCGTGCTCGCCGTTCCGGCTTTTGCTCAGACCCCAGCTGCGTTTGTGCCAGGCACAAACGCAACGTTAGACATCTATTATGGCACGCAATATATCAGTCCCGGCTTGATCGTCAAGAAGTCTAGTATGCCCACGACCTCCTGCTGCTCAAAAGCACTCATAGGATTAGCCAATACTAACGACATCGTTAAGTAACCCAAAAGGCCCCAACCATTGGCCTCACCAACGCCACATTGACTGGGAAATACCTACTCGCCATGATCGGTATATCTCACCCGCCACTCTACTTCCTCCCTCTCAACTGACATCAACAGATATTGACGGCTCCTCCGGTGGCCGCGCCACTACAGTCCTGCACGCCCTCCTCACCGACTACACCTCGGCCAACACCGTGCAAAACGGCACTTCCGTTCTCAAAACCTCCGCCACGGGGCCCTCGTCCTACTTTGGTCCCGCGCCACCTGCAGGTCAGCCGCCTACGCATCGCTATGTGTTTGTGCTGCATAATCAGCCGGACGGCTTCGCGGTACCGGCTGCGCATAAGCAGACGGTGCAGAGCAGGTTCGGCATCGACTGGGCCAAGTTTGTGACGGATGCGGGACTGAGCGCGCCAATTGCTGGGAATTATTTGCAGGTCAAAAGTGGAGACAACACGCTGAGGAGGGGGATGAGGGCAGAGGAGTGAAAAGGTTAGGGAGCAAGAGAAGGGAAGAGTGAGATGACGGATGGAGGTTTGGGGATGGC
>AJMS01010121.1:0-13850 GCA_000263175.2 Phaeosphaeriaceae sp. UM 1110
TGGAAGGCAGTAGTGAGTGGGGTCTGTAGAATCGAGCCAGGGTGAGCGCGTTGCAATCGTTCGGCAAGCGCGCAGTCACATGATCAAGTGGCAATCATCGACTCAATCTAGTTTAGTCCTCTCCTTTTTGCTTCATGCATACACTTGCAAGATCATCAATGTCCAATGTCATGATTGGATTCACTCGGCATACTAGAATAGTTCTGACTTCTAGAGCAAATCAGAATTCTTGCATGGTCTTTTGTGCTCCTCCAAGCAAGTTACAGAAGCCGAATACATGCACGCTAAGTTGTAGTCCGTGAATCCCGTCAAAGCCTGCTCTTGCTACCCCTTCAGACTTCTCTAGATGATCGTATTCTCGCCGTCACTGTCGTCATCGTCATCGTTGGCCTCGCCATCCGACTCGTCTTCAGATGACACCCAGCCCGGCTCAGACTTTGCATCATCGGGGAGCAACACAGGGCCACCAGGAGATGGAGGTCTGTAGGCCTTGATCTTGGCCCAACCTCCAGGCCTACCAGTGGAGCGCTCAGCGATACTAGATGGGTATGTGCGCTGAGTCTCAGCGATGGACGAAGCCGTAGGACCAGTGGATCGTGTACGCCAGGATTTGTCGCTCACAACCTTCCACTCATCCTCCTCCTTGTCCTTTGCTTGGACAGACTCAGAGACCTCGCTGTCGATGAGGACCCCATCGGTAGAGCTCTTGACCGACATAGCTCGCCTGAAGTCAGTGGACAAAGACTCGGTGCCATCCTGGGTGCGCCCCTGGTGACTCTGCCAATTCTCCCACTGTGCAACCTATTTTTGTCAGCATCATGTCCACCAACAGAGTCTGAACGTGGACGATGTCCTAGCAGGGAAAAAGTATACTCACAACTGCCTCAGAGCCTGCAGTCGAATGGGCAGATGAGAATGGGTTGGGGGTATAGCCGTCCACATGGTCAGGAGTGCGAAAGGTATTCTTGCCTTCGGCGTAGGCATCGTAGTTGATGGGCTTCTGCTTGACCTGCTCGTCGGTGCATTTGAAGCATTGCTCATTGAAGTCAGCAATGTCAGGCTTCTGGATAGCTGCGAACGTACAGCGGTGTCGGGCTTAGCACGCTGAGACTTTGCGAAGTCCTCAAGTCCCTTGGTCTTGTGGCAGCTGACGCACTCAATCTCGACAACATGCTGACCTCCTGCGCAACCATGGCAGTTGATCGGCTTGGTGATGCGACCTTGATGCTTGACTTGCCAGCGGAAATCGGTGAGCTGCTTGGTGGAGTACTTGATGTGAGGCAGGTTTTTGGCGCAGCGGCCACACTTGATCTTCTCGGGGATCGGAATGCCCTTGAGGCTGGATTGAAGTCAGTGAAACTGCTGCAATGCCTGAGGGGACAATGAACCTCTCGATCTCGGAGGGGTCGTAGGCGTGCTTCTGCTGGCGCCTCATGGTGATAGCGATGGTGCGCTGTGAGTGACGGATGGATGAGGCAGGAGCGGTAGTGAGCTGTCTGTGTTGGAGCGAGTATGAAGGTTGAAGAAGAAGAATTGGAGGCTAGCAACTGAGTACTGGTATTTATGCGAGTTGTGGTGAGGGTGAGATGCGTGTAGCCGGCGGTGGGGGCCGGCGTTTGCTGTTTGCCCAAGTAAAGGTAAAGGCAAGAACGAGCGGTGACCGCGAGGAGAGACCATAGCGCGTGACACACCAATGTTTGCCCTTCAGTTGGATGTGCTTCGACACGTTTTCAGTGTTTCGGTTTATCTCGTAGGTCTGCATGTTGACATGGAAGCAATGGTGTCGCTGTGCATATCTCGAGCCTCGCTGCGCAATGTCCGCTTCAGAATAGTGAACATCTGGCTCAGTTGTGAAGTCATTCGAGTCAGGAAAGGTATCTTATTAGATCATTTTGGATAACAAGCCTGATTGGCTAATGGTGGGCTGTCCTTGGTTACTTGGAGCATGTGCGGCAGTCATTCGGGATACATTCGACACCACAGTGAGTCCAGAGGAGCGGACCGTGGAGGCACTGCAACCATGTCGGATTGTGACATCTAGAAGAAACATCTGCATGCCACAGGAATGGATGGTAAATATTCCCTTGGACTTCGAATCGAACTGATGGAAATGCTCATGTCCTTAATCCTATTCTTCATATCACCGCCCACTACGCACCGGTGACTATCCCAAGCCCAGCTCAAGTATATCCATGGTGCTTTTCACTGTCCAATGCCGTATTATGTCGACCACAAGAACCCTGTTGGTGTGGTCTCTGCATATCTCAGAAAATTGGCATAAG
The DNA here is from genome assembly GCA_000263175.2 of Phaeosphaeriaceae sp. UM 1110. Classification (NCBI taxonomy): domain Eukaryota; kingdom Fungi; phylum Ascomycota; class Dothideomycetes; order Pleosporales; family Phaeosphaeriaceae; species Phaeosphaeriaceae sp. UM 1110. The sequence continues at coordinate 2,283 of AJMS01010121.1, forward strand.
TGAGCCGTAGCTTGGCTTCATCGCGTGACAGCAGATTGAAGTCCATCAGGAACGTGTTCGTGCAGCCCAAGCCTGTTGCTATCAACTTCTGATGTAGGTCGGTATCGGCCTCTCGTCGATAAAGTAAGACTGAGGCGATCATACCGCGTACAGGTGCAACGTATCTGTCAATTACTGGCAGTAGCACGAAGAGAAGATTGGTCGGTAGTGCTTTGGCCGGTGTTCTGGCATGCTTGGTGGGCGTGAGTTGATAGAACGAGGATCGCGCTTGTATGAAAGCCTTGGAATCACAACCGGACAAATTCTGCGCACGAGGCCTCAGGAACTGCGCGATCACAAGGTTTTCCCCTCACTGAGGATGGAACATCCAGCAGACGACTACGTCAAAGCATCGTAGGGTGGAAAAGACGTCGGCAATCTCACCTGGCTATACTATCTGATCACGCACTACGTTCGGACGAACCCGATGAGGCGCATGCTACACTGTCCACGGCCATTAGACGGACTCCCAGGCTTCAGGAATTCAAGGTCAGCATCTCAAGCTACATTGGCGAAGTGCGAATGCATTTGGAGAATTTGGTCGAGGCAAGCGGGGGTGAATTCACCACGAATTTTCGAAGAGCACTTGGATTCCGTGGCCAGAAGTTTGCCAAGATGAAGAAGTCCAATGTAGCTTTGCGAGACAATCGATATTATCCCACTACAATGAACACATATTTTGTTGCACGCGTATAGTCCGTTCATGGGTGCCGCAAGGTACGAGTTCAATACTCAAGTCGGTATGGGAGGTAGCTTATACATACACTACTACAAACGCTGGGGGGACCACTCGCTTTCCGTCATCAAACAGAACCGTCTCAAAGGATTTGGTCAATATAATACATCTATTCCGCGGACCAAGCGACCAAAGTCTGATCCTGAGACCGGGCCAGCAGCACCACATCCCCCACCGCTCCGAGTACTGCTCGTTTGGTACTTTCAACCGTCGACTCGCCACCAGCACAGCGACGGCACAAGCCTTGCTCGTTCTCTGTGCAGAGGAAGGCGCGGAGCAGGACAGGAGCCGAGATTTCAAGATGAACAATTTTGTGGTTAAGGCGAACGTGAGCGTGTTTATTATCGAGGCGAGCTGGTGGCACATGATTATGTGTTGCGCGAGGTCGTGGTCAAGGAGGTGATGGTGGTGCCACATGCATAAGGCGTCCGGATGCCGTTCATGTGAAGGCTGCATATGGCCACGTTGTAGTAGAGCGGGTCTCGTTTCTTCTCAGGATCGACAAAGCTACATAATTAAGACCACTTGCTGGGGTCGTACTTCTTAGCCCATGGTCGTGGCAGGTCAATACTCTCATGTGCGTTTAGTCGATGGTGGTACGCTTGCTGGATGAATGACAGCCACGTTGAACAACCTTCGCACCGCCCACTGCGGAACGAAGCTTAAGGAGATTTGACTTGATGTCTACAGCACAGTGGCATATTGATGTTCGGAATGATTCAAAAAGAAAGACGTCTTTCTATGGAGTCCTAATTGTAGACGCCCGAACGTGTACGAGACTGACGCTAGTCCGATTGGTAGCATGACGCCACAGCCGAGGAGCCAAAATCGAAATTCTTAATCGATAAGCCAAAATTATTCGACCCCTCCACGAGCACCCCAGTGACATCGATATTTCGCAGGCAAAGTGGCGTCGATACCCTTTCGTTTCAAAGCAGGCGGCAGCGGCAACATGGCGCCCGTCGTAGCACAATCGCACCATCATCGCAGCACCACCAAGAAAGACAAGAAGGGCTTCAAGGCGCGGCATGCGACCAAGGGTGCACTGAAAGAGCAGAACAAGGGTATAAATTCATGTGAATGACCATGTAAGAACACGTTGTTTACATATAGTCATAGGCAAAGTCGAGTCTCTATCCTTCGAACGCGGCAGCCGAAAAACCCCCCACCAACAAGTCATGTCCAAGTTCGACCGCCGCAACCGCGCGAAGCAAATGCGCCTGAACAAGGACAGCGAGCACGCAAAAGCCACCAATGTCTTCGCTGGCAGAGACGGCGCCCCAAGAGTTGTCGCTCTCATCCCACTTTGCTCCGATATCTCCACCGCCGCAGCTGCACGCAGCCTCAACGCCAGTCTCGACATTGAGGAGGAAGTGCCCGAGGCAGGATGGACTCGCACAAACGTCGATCGCTTTAAGCAGAAGATACAATACATCACAGTCAAGCGCGACCTCCTGGCATGTCTTGACGCTTGCCGGGTGGCTGATTTCGTAGTATTTGTACTGTCGGCCGAGGAAGAGGTGGATGCGGAGGGCGAGCTCATCCTCAAGTCAGTAGAGAGCCAGGGAATTTCAAACACCTTCACAGTCGTGCAATCGCTCGACAAGATTGAGCCTGCAAAGACCAGGAACCAGGTCATTGCATCGCTCAAGTCATACATCACTCACTGGCTACCTTCCACTGAGCGCGTCTACTCCCTCGACAACCGACAAGAAGCATCGAATCTGGTCCGATCACTATGCACAACCACCACAAAGGGTGTAAGATGGAGGGACCAACGAAGCTACATGTTCATTGAAGACATCGCGTGGCAAGGCGGAAAGTCTGCAGTCAGCGACGATGGTACTGGCGGGGTTGTTCTTACTGGTGTCGTGCGCGGACTCGGTCTCAAGGCCGACAGACTGATGCAGGTTGGCGATTGGGGTGACTTCCAAATCGACAGAATTGTGGCAGCGCCTCTTGAGACGAAGAAGAAAGTAAAAGCCGACGAGATGCAAGTCGATGCCGAGGGTGACGACGGTGTCTTGGAGCGCCCAAGTGAAGAGCAGGATGGTCTGGCCGAGCTTGCACCTGAGGAGACCATTATGGACGATGTCACAAACTACGCCACCTCAGTAGCACCCTCAGAGCGCAAGGGTGTCTTGCTGGACGACCATCATTACTTCTCGGATGAGGAGGAGGATAATGCACCCGCACGACCAAAGCGAATGCCAAAGGGTACCAGTAAATACCAGAGCGCTTGGTATCTTGACGATGCGTCTGATTCGGGTTCTGATCTGGAGGATTTCGACATGGAAGACCTCGAAGAATCCGCAGAAGCTCAAGCAGCACACCCCGCTGATGGCGAGGAGGGCATGGATATCGACGGCAAGGCTATGACAGAAGGAGGTCCTTCTGAGTACCCTCAGTCAGAGATGTTCTTGGACCCATCACCAGATGATGAAGCAGAGCAAATCGAGGCTTACAGGAAAACAAGAAAGGCAGAGGAAGATGACGACCTCGAGTTCCCGGACGAGATCGAGCTACATCCCAACGCCAATGCCAGGGAAAGACTGCTTCGATACCGCGGTCTGAAGAGTTTAAAGTCTAGTGTCTGGGAAATCGACGAAGACCGACCATACGAGCCCGAGGAATGGCAGCGTCTCCTTGAGATCTCAGACTACAAGCGTACCGCCACCAAATTCATGCGCGAAGCCTGGGCTGGCGGCGTCAAGCCCGGTACACGCGTCAACGTCCATCTCCGAGGCGTCCCTCTCTCCTACCAAGACTCACCCTCGCGACCTCTCGCCGCATTCTCCCTCCTCCGCCACGAGCACAAGCGCGTAGCATGCAACTACAGCATCCTGCTCTCCTCGGAGCACGAATCACCGCTCAAGTCTAAGACGGAACTCATCGTCCAATGCGGCCCCCGCCGAATGGTCATCAACCCTCTCTTCTCTCAAGCAGGCAACACACCCAACAACGTGCACAAATTCGACCGCTACCTGCACCCCGGACACTCGGCCATCGCCTCCTTCATCGGCCCGCTAACATGGGGCAACGTCCCATTACTCTACTTCCAACGCACGCCCTCTGATCCCGAGGACCTCACATCCCAATCCTCATCCCTGCGCTTAATAGCAACAGGAACCTCACTCCCGCCTTCGTCCTCGCGCATCATCGCCAAGCGCATCATCCTCACGGGTCATCCGTACAAGATTAACAAGCGCGTCGTCACGGTGCGATACATGTTCTTCAACGATGGAGACGTCAAGTGGTTTAAGAGCTTGCCGCTATGGACGAAGAGGGGGAGGAGTGGGTTCATTAAGGAGAGTTTGGGTACGCATGGATACTTCAAGGCGAATTTTGATGGGAAGATTAATCCGATGGATGCGGTGGCTGTTAGTCTTTATAAGAGGGTTTGGCCGAGGGGGGCGAGGATGTGGCAGCCAGAGGCATAGGGGGATGCAATGGATGGGTGATGTGGGTGTGGTGGATGATAGATGAGGTATGATGGCGTTCGGATAGGGATAGGTAGATAGACAAAATGGTATAGGCGTTTATATTGTCATTGAGTCAAAGATAACATCTAAACATTGTCCCATCGTGCATATCGCACGACTATCAACACCCCAACGCCATAAAATGCTGACTACAAAGTACTTTTCTCCCACTACCGCCCACTCTTCCCGGCAAACCTCTCCAGCGCAGGCCCGTACTCCTTCTTCAACCTCTCCCTCTTCTCCTCATTCCTCTTCTTCCTCATCTCCACCACCTCCCTCGCCCGCTCCTTCTCCTCGTCAATGACATTCTTACTTCCGCTCTTCCTCAGGAACCTCCTCAGCGCACTATTCCGTCCCCTACCCCTCTGCTTCAGCTTGGCGATCTTATCCTCCGGCTTAGCGTCCAGATCCCTCTCGCGTTTCCTCTGCTCCTCAGACGCAAGGTCGAGGTTGCCCACAAAGTTGGGGTCGAGGGCGATCATCTCAGGCTGCAGCTTTTCGAGGACAGCGTGGACTTCTGTTTCGCGCCGTTGGCGGGAGGTTTCGTAGGGGTTAAGGCCCTGTTCCATGCTGTCGGGGTTGGGCTCGCCAGAGCCAGGGACGATGATGGAGGAGAAACCTTTGTCGTGACTTATTCCCAGCACGTCCTCGAAGGGACAGAAGCGCACGCGCCCAATGTTCAGACCCTCGCCGCCCCATTGCATGTATGGCTTGGTGGTCTCGGCGGTCGCGGCGGATGTGAAGATGGAAGAGTTGAAGATGCTGAGTTGGGTGCCATGGCCTACAGAGACGAGGTTGCGGTCGGAGATGGAAATGGTTTGGCCGGGGAGACGGAGATGATGGGTGTGGACTTCTTTAAACATGCGGATGTCCCAGACGGACATGCGACGGTCTTGGGAAGTGCTGACCATGTAGGTGCCCGACTTGTCGATTGCCAGACCGCGAACAGGGCCGTGGTGGGGCAGCAGCTTAACAAGAGGGGCTGCGCTGTTGGGTGACCATAATGTCACGAGACCTTTTTGGTGGCCAACGTGTAGTATGGCGTTGTGTGGGTTTTGTGTGAAGGCTGTGGCGGGGCCGAGTTTTGTGTAGAGTTGAGGGAGCGATTGTCCCGTTGAGACGTCGGTGTATCGTATTATGCCTGCTGTCGAGACAGATGTGAGGAGGAAGTGGTAAGGGAGGTATTCGAGGTGTGTCGCTTCGGAGTGGTTCTTCAGCTGGTGCAGCTCCACGCCGTCGCCCGAGTATATGTAGACGCATTTCTTCTGCGCGACGGCAAAGTTCTTCTGGTTGCTGATGTGCAGCCACCGCGCATCCCGTACTGTCTCATTCAATTGCAGCTCACAGCCCAACTTTCCGTCTCTCCAGTCAAAAGTCGCAACATGTCCTTTCCGCCCTGCAATAAGCAGATCGCGCCCGTTTCTGCTGTACTCGCATACATCGTATGGGCCGAGTCCGTCCAGGCGCAATTCAAAGCCCTTCTTCGCTGTCTCTACGCCCACCGCCTGTTTGATGTCGTCTTGCCGGACCTGATATGTTCGCTCCAGCTCATTTTCCGGCTCCAACAAGCCTGCATTGTGCTCTAGCAGGATCTCGACATTCTTCGCCTCGACTGCCGCCTGCTTGTTCTTGGCTTCCAGTGTCTTCAGGTTCGAGCGCAGCTTCCTGTCCTTGACAGACTTTGTCCGTAACTTGTCACCCCTGCCATACTGTTTGGTAGCGCTTTCGGTGTACTGTGCGAGTGCGCGCGCATCTTCGTCTTCAATCGGTACGACCGCCTGCGATTTGCGCCGTGACTGGTCTATCGACTTGGGGCCCCGATCGGCGGCCATACTGTGGAAACGCGACTTCTTTATGCAAGGGCAAACGGCGTCGATTGTCGTATATTGCGTGTGTACTGTGTGTGCTATGTTGCATGCCTTGATGGACTTCTGCCCGCCTTCTCAGAACTTTTTGGATCGACGACAGGGATGCCCATGTCAGTGTCTTGCGCTAGCTTAGCGCGTCTGCTGCCTCCTCCACCTCGGCAAGTTCCATAGTGCCATCAGCATCAACCCACCAGCAATTAATTTTCACGGCGTTGCATCTATGCCTTGCATACTGTCTTGAAAACCCATTTCAATGTTGCTGCAGGGCACATCAACGATGGACATCAATGACGGAGATTCTTTGCTGAGCTCAGGCTGGCCACCTTCAGCGATTGGGGAGGGCATCACATGTCCGCCTCGCCGCGGATCGCTGGTTTTCACCATGAACTCCATTTCATCCACCTGAATCGATGACGAACGCACACCAACCTCACCCTGCTGGACTACACCGTACACCTGAGCAGCGTTGGCGTGTGTCTTGTACGACCCTGAAGTCTGCCGACATCGCAGCTCCACTGCAGCTGGTCACCGCCACATACCGTAGTACCACGAAAAGTACAATGGTCAACTCGGGCAATGCTTCTGCCTCAACTCTGACCCCGAGAACAGATGCGGCGCGCTACAATCTGCCCGATAAGGGAGACGGACAGGGGCCTGATGGACGCCCAACCTCAGCTTAACCAAGGTACCGTTCAGCTCATCCATTTCGACGCTGCTGCCTCTTGAAACACGTCATCCTTCATGCCGCTCAGTGCGCTGGAACCCTTCATGAGACAACGTCAGACTGGGCGAAAGGCAGCCACAGCCACAGCGCGCATTCAGCTGAGCTGATTGGCCCCCACAGACTTGCGCAAGGCTGCAACCCCAAGCTGGCATCACACAGCCTTGTCTTGCGGAAGGGCGGGTAAAGGCGCGATTGTACAACACAAGTATATAGTGACACCGCTGCATCGTAGCTATGATGGCTGTCTAGCTCACTTTCTCGCACAAGTCCCGGCATGTCTTCCCGCAAGCGCTCCTGGTCCGGTCCGGAATCGTCAACCACAAACCAAAAAAGAAAATGCAACAATCCCTCATACGCCTCGCCGCCGATCCTGACTCGCCATGTCGCACCGTCTATGCATTTCACAAGATCTCGTCTGCCAAAAGTCTTGCGATCCAATGTACCCCAAGTCTGCATCCACAAGCGCCTTAATGTGTGCATCCTGTCACTAAACGTTTGCTGCGCTTGCGCTGACAGACGGCCTCACTCATCAACATACCCCCTGTACGCTGATGGGTTTGGCACTGTCAGAAGCACCATCCGCTCAACACATTATTGTTCTGGTTGCAAGGGTATGATACAAGCCTCACCTTCCGCTACCACTAAATCTGACGCCGTGAATCAGATTCAGATAGCGTCCGCGAGACACCAAGCACTCTTGCAGTGAAGCCCATCCCTGATACGGGGGTTATTGTTACCTGCGCCGATCAGGCTTTCAACGTTGTTCGCTCATATGACCTGACTCTCGAAGAATTACAGCATACAATAGCACTACTTATGCAGTGCGATCCGTACAGCCTTGAAGTTCTAGCAACAGACGTTGATTTGCAGCGAAGTACCGACGCACCGGGTCGTGGTCTGGTCGACGTCTTGTCGTACGCTAGCCGTATACACTTCCGCATCACAAACGCCAGGGAAGATGTGGAGATGGAAGAGGCCCCGGCCTTCGAATATCAATAGATTTCAAGAAGCCGTTTTGGAAATGTCCTGGTCTCACTATGCGTGACGTGCGTCCTGAACCAGTTGGCGAGATTTGATGATGTTCAAAGGCTTGAGGATCAACCATCTTTATCTTCGTTACACGAAACTGACCTAAAGTTTGGTCATCTCTGATTGCAGGGTCCTCGTGCCGAACCGCCTGGGTCGCACTGGAATGTCGGTGGCCACAATGGGACGCTTCCCAATGTGTGCATCGAACAGTTACGCCCTTACATATGCCAGAGCGCCGGTCCTCCCGAGCGCACTTCTTCTGAACGACCAAAAAGCATCCAATATGATCAACAGAGCTGATGAGGCAGAGCATATAGCGCTGCCTTGTGGCTTGGAACGCAGGCGTGGCCCGGGCTTCTTTGCTCGAATCCGTGGCGATCCGTGGCAACGCACGGTGGCATTCGAGAACAATTCACACGCCTCCATGCGACCACCCGAGTGCAACCCGAGCACTGACGGTTCCTGGAAAGCCTAGTGAGCTTCTCAGGTCGCCCCTTTCGGCTCTACGGAATCATCCATCTAACGGACATCACCGCACATCTGGAACTGACGAATAGCAATGCCTGTATGATGCGCGTCTATGCTACCCTACCAAGCACAAAGTCGTCTCCACCTCGAGCTCTTTGCCCGACTTACTCAATTATGATCGATGATTCGTCAAAGAGGCCGCGGATGTGACAGGAAGACTCACGCTTGGGACCAGCCTGTCAAGTCAGCATCAGTATGTCCCGCCAATGAACTTATCCCGATTGTGGCTCCTTCTCCAAGGTTCTGGATACGAACGTCTCATGCCGCCTCACCGCGCATATGACGACGAATCGGAAACTTTTAGCTGCCACCACAGCCGCTACCGCGATGCCTATGACCTCTCCACATCAGATGCTTCCACCGGCTGAGCCTGCCATTTCCATTTCGTTGGGTTAGGTACCCGTGACCACTCCACATGGCAGCTTCGCCTCTTGTCAAGGCGTCTTCTTCACACTCTACTAAAGTTCTAATAAGTACATCAGCATGTACCCAACAGTCTCTCGCCCTCTTTGACCTGCTTTAGTTGTCACTTTCATACTACTCGCTCGCAGTCAGCTGCAAGCATGTCAGCTTAAGCAGCGCGTGGAAGACGGCCTTCCCTCGACCAACAACTTTTGTCACCCACGTCAAAGGTCCCTCCTCTCTCCCTGTCTGATCTTTGAGCATACCCAGGCGATAGTTGTACTGACTCGTCGTCTCATAGGACTGCATTTGAGCAGGTCAGCACATTCCTGCAAACATATCACAAGATAGTGCAGTGGTCACCAGCCTGCTACATAACACGACTGTAGTGACTTTTGGGCGACCAGTATCGTTGGTGTGAGGTGTGTAAGTGAAATTATGTGAGACCCGATGACTACACGTGCTGATAATGCTGTCGTGTAGCTTGCTGGCCACATCACCGAGCGGACGTCAGGCGCCCAACCGTGTACCTCGAAACCACGAGCAAGGACGATCTGGGTGGATTTTCCGCGTAATATGTCAGCTGTAACGAAGCTCACCAATCGCCATCAGAAATCGACTCTTCTGTACGCGAGGCTCTATTGAACAGCGAGGATCATTCCACAGATGATTATGATCTGGAGACCTACTATATCACGCGGTTTTGAGCAGGATACAAGCAGTCAATACACATCCGTCGACCTTGCAATTGCGATCCCGCTGCTGCCGCTCCCTTCGCGGGATTAGTACAAAACGATCCACCATGCAAGCACCGCCATCAAGGGCATCTTGTGTATTTGGCCCAGCATGCACGTCCCGAGAAGGAGGCAAAATACAAGGACCGTACCTGTGCGAATATTGCAAAAACATCAGTCTCTTCGATCTATACGAGTTCGCCGACCACGCCCCGGATTTTCGAGCCGTGAGAGCAGTAGTGGAGGCATACAAAAATCATCTTCGTGACGACATGAAACAGCGTATCCGAAACAGATTGCCCTTGCCATGCGCAATCAAAGACTTGGGTATGAAGCACCACGAATGGCGGAAAGGCTTCAATCCAGAGGACGATGCAAGCTGCAAGCTCGTCACCCATCAAGGTCAACTGTGCTCGCGCTGTTTCGCAAAAGCCAAAGAACAGCAGTGCAAGTGGTTGGAAACCGAGTTCGATGGCGATCGATATGGCTTTCCCTGCGCCTTCGAAGACCGTCGACTGCATCGACTGAAAGACTACGAATGGAGACGTGGACCGGGAGAGGATAAAGATTGGGAGAAAGATCCGGCGCGACATCCACGATGCGGACGACGGGAGCAGAGATTTCAGCTTTGCCAGCCTTGTTTCTTTCGCATGAACGAGATGCGTGGCTTCTCGAACTACTTCGATCCGACGCATGGGATATTGGCGGATCGATATAGGAGGTAGTTGCGGAAGCCATACCGTCGATCATGTCGTCCCACGAGCAGGAACAGGGCCTACTGGTCCGGATTCCGTCACTACTTCGCAGCTCCGTCACTGGCCGGACGGCGAAACCCACGAAGGAAGATCTACTTGTTGGTTATAAGCAACAGGCGTACGAAGCTGTGCGCCTCGGCGTATTTATCAATATACAAACGTGTACTCATACCTGGTCCTCCGTTCTTCCTTGAATATTGGTATCAACAAACAACATCTAAATTACACCTCCACTCTTGCAGAACCTGCTAGCATAGGATCTTTCTCGCTTCACGTTTCCTTCGTATCTTCACTTTCTTTCACGCATCTCCTTCCTCCACTCCTCCTTCACCTTCTCTAACATCCCCGGCATCACAAGCACGTCCACCGCCGTTGCAGCCATCGCCTTTCCCACCCTCAACGCCCTCTCAAACGCCTCCTTAGTCCCAGATGCAACTTCAAAGTCTGGCGTATGTGGCGGCCCCTTCTTCGGTCCTGGTGGAATCGCAAAACTCGCATTCACACTCGGCATCGCGTAACTGATATCCCCCTGATCCGTACTTGCTTTCACATACGTATACGTGTCGCCATCTGGTATTGGCGGGTCGGGCACAAAAAGAAGAGAGTTCCAGTACTTTGTGTACGAAGCCGCGAGATGCAGGTTCGGAACATGGTCAGCGTACCCTGGCGTGATTTTGATCTCCACTCTCGCGCCCGTGGCCTCTGCGCCTGCGCGGAAACACGCGCTGACCTTTTCCTGGAGCTCGTGGACCCGTGCTGAGGTGGTGGCGCGGATCACACATGATCCGGAGGCGTAGGCGTGGATGGTGTTGGGACGTGAGCCGCCGTTGGTGATGTTCATGCCTATCACGTCTGTGGGCATTGTTTGCTGTCGTAATACTGAAACGGAGTTGTATGCAATCACTAGAGCGTCGAGAGCGTTGATACCCAGCCACGGACTGTTTGCTGCATGTGCGGCGCGCCCGAAGTATTCGACTTCGAGACGCGCGAACGCAGTGGTACGTACGCGGGGGCTATTGTTGTAAATTCCTGGGTGCGAGATGAGGGAGATGTCGACGTCCTTGTAGGCGCCTGCTTTGAGGAGCTGGATCTTGCCGCCGCCTATACCTTCTTCACCTGGGGTACCGAAGATCTTGACTTTGCCTGGGAGATCGACTGTTTTGATCATGTGAGCTGTTGCAAGGCCAGCTGCCACTGATGCTGTGGCTATGAGGTTGTGGCCGCATGCATGGCCCATGTTTGGGAGAGCATCTAGATTGAATCAACATCTG
>AJMS01010120.1:0-13783 GCA_000263175.2 Phaeosphaeriaceae sp. UM 1110
AGACGACAGAATATTGTACATGTAGTACATCAGGATTCTCTACTCAGATTGAAACATGGGACGAAATTATGGCTTCGATTGATGGACCAACCTCGCCATCTCTACTATCCTTAGCCAAGTATAGAGGCTACAGCACGGAAATTAAAGATCAGATAGAACTCTGGAACATGAGCTTATTGTACCTCACATATGTACTGAAAGATCCTGTGTAATCATAATGCAGCGAATGGCACCTCGTAGAGCTGTGAGACTTCAGATGGTGACCGATTCTGGACGTCACCAATAGCATGCATCTATGGAAAAGTTAGTTCAACTCAGGCTTATCCCAATGTCAACAACTCCGAAGCCTCGTCCATGGCATTGATCAACCACAAATTCCAATCCTTGCACCTCGGAAGATCCCCATCTTGCAGTGCTTCAATACTCCCAGGCAGAGCCAGCGCTTTGTACCCATCATCCCGATTCGGTGCCCACAATCCATTCTTGTAGAATGATCGACCCTTCAATCCTTCCGGTCGAACAAAAAGCCGTCCCAACTGTTTCATCCGATCATTCGAATCCTGTACTTTGTTCGCGTCACCGAGAAAGCTCTGCTGAGCCGTGACCTCGCTGAAGCCATCCGCGACCTTCTGAAAGTTTTTCGCCGCAGCGACAAGTTCCTCAATCGCGATCTGCTGCTGGACTTTGCCATAATCTTCACCACCCCAATTGAACGTCTCCTGAACAAGATCGCGGACATAGTAGTTGACATTTCTCGCATATGCCTCGATGTCGAATGGAATGAGTGGATCATCAGCGAGATGGTACGCAAGCAGCGTCATAAACTGCCCGGCCGCTGCATGGATACTAAAGTCCGGATCGATAAGTGTCTTCATCCAGTGGTACGAGTCATAGTTGCTGTGGTAGTGATACACGGGCGTATCGCGATCAGCATCGAAGCCAAAATCCAGCGCACCGATACCCAACTGCAGGAACGCAGTATAGTCGCTTCCACTGCCGAGGTTCGTAAAGCCATTATCTTCGGGAGAGAATCGATACAGGTCATACCACGCATCGTACAGAGTGCGAGTCCCGTATACGATCTTCTTCATGACATTTTGAGCTAGAGTGCGCAGCTCAGGTGTGGATCCAGCGCCAGGAAGAGGGCCGGAAACGGCGATGTCGAGATTGAGGTAGCTGATCGCAGTATCGCGAAGCCATGGAGCATGGTCTTCCATCCACTCTGTGGAGCCTACGAGAGCGTATTCTTCGGCATCCCAAGATGCAAAAACACTGCGCAAATTTAGTCACTGTACGGCAAACAGAAACATCACTCGATTCCATGGGGGCGAGGCAAATCGGACGTACATGTTCCGACGTGGCTTCCATCCCGTCCTCATCAGCTCACCGAACGCTTTTGTCATCTCAATCAATATGGCGCTTCCAGAGTTTGGGTCAGCTGCTCCGCCAATTATCCAAGAGTCTCTATGGTTCCCAACGACCACCGTTTCGTTTGCATTAGTACCATTAATGACGCCAATAACATCCCATATCGGGGTGATGTTCTCATCCATAACATTCGTAAGTGTGAGCGTGACGCCAGCGGCAGGACCAGTTTTGTAGCTAACATTCAAGCCTCCAACCCAACCTCCTCTACCAATCTGCTTGCTAGAAGCACCGTGACTGTCAAGCGCCTTCAGCAATGGAAGAGCATCTTGGTAAGATATCGGCAGTGATGGAATCTTGGGCAGGTTGGGAGGATTACTGACTCGCTCAACACCAGCTTTCGAAGCGTAGCCAGGAGTGGATGGGTCTCCCGGGTACTGATTGATGTATACCACAGAGCCTCGCTGAACGGAAGATGGCTGACGTGCTGGACCATCTGCATATATTTCAGTGAAGGCGATGAGAAGAACAAGTGGATTGGCGATACATACTAGGGTACGGAATTTGTCCCTTTGCAGCTTGCGGCCCATCGTCCCCAGGATCCGAGAAGATAACAACACCAATCATACCGTTCGCCTGAGCGTTTTGCACCTTGACGCCTCGGAAAGGACCGCCATATTTGGCGAGTGCGATCTTGCCTTCAAGATTAACGTTGGCCTTCTTGGGTGCCGCAAAGTCGTCTTTATGGCCGCGACTGTCCAGTTATCAGTACACGGAAATTGACAAATATTTAATTCTGTTGGAACCTCGACTGGGGTCAAAATTCGTCTTATCTGATACCAAGCAGCGTGGAGAATACACAACGTTTTCCCTCTGCCCACACCACCTTATCATGATGCGAAGGACTCCTCGAAAAGATTTCGATTGACTTACCCGACATAAATGTACTCCGCTTCAACTTTCCCGCTCGCAGAGTATCCATGGAAAGCCGGTAGACTCCCCGCATATGTCGTTGTCTCATCTTGCTCAAGCACATCTTCAAACATCTGCGCTTCCTGTCGACTCCCATTTCCCCAGTTCAGAACCAAAGCTTGCTCTTTTGGATAATCTAAGAAGACTTCATACTCCACTAAAGATGAGGAAACGCCATTTGTGATCCACTTCTTCGCTGTCTCCTCAGCCATTGATTTGTTGCGCCCTGCAACGTGGCCGCCATGGGTGTAGTATGAAGACTAAGTATCGAGCTCGACGTTCGAGAACGAAGTGTGTAGGATCTTCTCATTTTCGGTCCATGATGGTGGAAAAGTAGCAGCTTGTCGTGGGGCGACGATCCCGTCAGATAAACGTTGATGAAGGTTTCGGTTGCGAAGTTCGCGCTGGCAAGCAGATGTGAACTGCGTAAACGTGACAAAAACGAAGAGAAAGTTCGCCATGATTTCTTCAGCAGCAACGAAGCAGTGTCAAATTAGTTGGAATGAAGTTGAGCGAAAGCATTCCTTATACTAACTAGCAGATACGAGGTAGCACGACCAAATTAGCCCATAGCCTGAAGATATGTACCGCAGTCTGTTTTCCTCCACACAAAATGACCAGCATATCTAGAGCCTGATAGATATGGTGATCATGTCGTCTGATCTGTCATATAGTAGCGCGGCAACGACAATACATCCATGAACGGCGCGAGCCGGCGTAAATTGGCCTGTTGGCCTGTTGGCCTTCAAGAACCCTTGTCAGTCTTCATCATAAGGGACAAGCTGTGGTACGTCCGTCCCATTCGGGAAGCACGTAGAATCTGCTTGATGGATCATTTGCGAGTATCATGGCTGTGTCTTGCAGGTAGAGGGGTAAGTTGAAGCCGACTGGTCAGTTCGGACGGCAAGTTCAACGACGTAGATGAGCTGTAGCATGGGTGTCTAAATAGCCGAATGTGCTGCTCTAGATTGTGAATGTCAGCAACACCGCTCTCAACAGAACAAAGGTGATGACACGACTTGGGACTGAGGAGAGAAAGACCGCCATGTCGCCGAGAAAGGATCGGTCAACCTAGGTACCATGGAACATTGACGCTTGCGGACCAAAAGAAGCGTACAACGCTGGAGGAAGGAATTTGCCTGAGTGTATATCTAGCTCCCAAAGTGTTTTCGAGACAACATGCATGATTTCTATAGCTCGCATTAGCAACGGGAATGTATGATGACCGAACACCACAGTCTGTAAGTAGCGGGCTGCCATGTACATGTGCCGTGACAGAGGAAAGAAAACTGTTCTGTAACAAAGTCTCTCATGTCATGCGAAAAACTGGAAAGGAAGACTAGATCATTTGAGGACAACATGTACATCCTACACTAGAATAGAATAGAAATCATCGATTCTGACACTGATAGTATCACAGTGTGATTCTGCTAAATAGCAAAGGGAAGAAACAGGATTGAAAACCTTTACAGCCAGTTTTGCAGGCGTCACCTCATCTTCAGATTGGCAGGTTGCTTGCGTTGAAGGTCACTTGCTAGCGTCACGTGCAAGCTCACCTTCACCCAGCCTCTCTATAACTTTCAATCTCCGACTGCCGAAGTCCAGCCACGGGCCGACGTGCACGGCCAGTCAAATTTGCACGCTACGCTAGCGTGCCAAGGTGCAGAGCAACATTAATACCCCTTCGCCCCCGTCCCCTTCTCGAGAATTTATACTTACCTTGTTGCAGTTTCTGGGCTCAAGCTTCCAGTAAACTATCCAGGATCTGCTGCATTGCACAGCGCGGACAGGTCTTGGATTGAATCTCCTTCGGGGGCTTCAGCGGCGCAATTTTTGCTGGCTTTCCATCGCTTCTGTGCATTTTCATTGACTGCCCCGCCTGGAGCGTCGCGTCGAGGAAGATTGCGCGTGTCCTTGTCTTCCACTACTACACTTACAATGATCCATTCAGCATCTGCTGCATGGCACAGCCCGGACCAGTCTTGAATTGAATCTCCTTTGGGGGCTTCACAGGGGCAATTCTCGCTGATCCACCACTTGACGTGATGCCACACCCTGTTCATCGGTATCGACTGCTGTCGCGGCGCATCGGGAGGAGCTTGAAGAGTTGGCATGCGTTATCTGGCAACGCGACCATGAAATCTTGGTATCGGCAACATACTCAAAGTTTGATATAGCATAACCAATACCTTGGTTACATTTCATGTTTCCCCTACATGATGGCTTATTAGGATCGTGAGATGAAGCAATTTCAAGCCAGTGGGACGACTCTTTCTCGACAGTCAACCCGTTACAGCACGTGTTGTCCGACTATATCGTTTGTCTCTGGCCGTAGATAAGCGTCTCCACATCATAAATGGGATGCTTTTGAAATTCGCTTTACTACGGTCATATCTGCCCAACCACTCACAATGAATGACCTTCAGTGGTTGCCTTGAGGCATTCTACCTGATATGATAAGTACCGCCGAGTATCCACACAATGAGGCTGAGCATGCGGCGTCCACTGTGCGTGACACGTCTCCGATTGAACCTCGGCATGTATATCCGCGGAGGAAGAAACGCGGCTGTACAGTGGGTTATCAAGTTTGAACTGCGGCTAATACTTGTCTCTAAAGTCGGATTGCAGTAAATTCGGATTGCAGTAGACACAGCGCACGTAATTAACTCAACTTCTGCTTTTTCAAAGTGGGATTTCAAGATGCACTTCTTGGAATTCGCATATCAATTACCTATCACGAGACGCGGGAAACGACACTTATTCTGAAAATGAATTCAAGATCGCCAAATTTTCTGTTGAGTGGATATACAGCACATATGTCTTTGTCGCTAGCTACTCTTTGCTGTGACTTGCTGTTTAGAGGTCCGCTTGTTATTTTTAAACTGGCAGCCTTACTGCCGGAGCTTAAAGTAGCCTCCGCCTTTAGAGTGGGTTCCTATGGTCTTCTGAAACTGACCATAGTGCTTAACTCTGGAGACTTCGTACACGTAAGAGGACGGCCTTAAAACAGCCTTGTTCACTGTGGTCGGGTGCGAATGTAGTGTCCGCTAGGGTATCCTCAAGGCCTGGTTTTTCCCTTCTAACGCCCCGTGACATGGCATTTCACTAGTCAAATGGCGTTTATGCTACCTTCTTTCATGTAATTTGTTTCAAAAACTTGTTACCAGCATAAACCCAGGGCTACTTCTTACCGTGATCCACACGATCACAAAACCGCATGCTTGCACATACGAGTGGAAACTACAGAGGCACTTGATAGACACCAGGTCATTCTAGCTATCCCTTCAATGGCTGTATAACTAGTTGTAGTATAACAGGAAGGCGTTCAATTCGTTTGTCAACTAGAGCAAGACGACCTGTCGAGGTCCACCTGCCCCTGTCATTATCTCTCGTATGCGCCAACATGTGGTATGCCTTGAGCGAGTGCAAGTTCCACAGAATGTCCTTGAGCGAGTGCGATTTCAGTTGAAACTAGCAAATCCACTCCGATTTGTAACTTGCGGTCGTTATGAGAAGCTATTTTCAGACTGTCTACGTCACGTCTAAGAAGGCAAATTCGCAAAACGTCGCTCAGGTATAAGTAAACCTCTTTTCCTTATGCAAAAATCACACTCACTTCCAACTCATCATCCATACTCTCACATCCACAGTCTCACTCATACACGCAACACACACACGTCCGACGTCAGTAAATTCATTCTCTACCACCTCATCCAATATGTTCTCCGCCAAGGCCTGCATCTCAGCCCTCATCGTCGCGCTCGGTGCATCCGCTCTCCCCACCGAGCAGAATATCGCGGCTCCTCAGAGCGTCGAGAAGCGAGGTACCTGGAACGACGGCTACGGAGACGTCCCCGAGTAAGCACACAGCCAGACTCGCATAGCGCGATGTTATGCTAACAGCACCCTTTCAGTACCCACTTCAGCGTCATCGTCTGGAGTAAACAGAGGCACACTGGCGTGCAGCTTGCAGGCAGCGGTTGGAAGGACAGCGACACCTATTTGAAATGCTGGCCAAGCTATGAGTTACACGGTAGCGCGCAGAACGACCCTTACTGGAATTCTGTATCCCGCCCGCAGCTACCCTGGACGGTCGAAATTAGCAGTGGAAACACATGTCTCAGCGACGGCTTTGACAACATCTGGATCAAGTACGGCGCCGAGTATTTGGACGTCCCGTCCGACACCCGCTGCGGAACCGTACAGAACGACTACATCCTCGTCTCGAAGCACAAGCGCTGCCTTATTCCCATCAACCCGTAACGGGAAGGTCCATACCGCCGATCTGAAGGGCAAAATATCGTTACTTCGATCATTCACTTGTAGATAGACCTCACAGATCGCGGCCCACTGGCTCGGCACATTCTTTCCTGTAGATACAGTCTTCGGAGCGACCCGACACTGGCACCTACCTTACCATGTACATAGAAACCTTGGCTATCTGGTCATCAGGGCAGCCTACTTTTAACTTTGTCTCTCTTTTTTGTCCTGTTTATCGTGCATAGACTGTTTTCACTTGACATGAACATTAGAGGCCTCCATTTCAACCGCATTGCCTACACACTGACTTCCGTGTACTACCTCAAGGCTGAAATTCTGATTTTATTCGAGATCTTCTTTCCGCTGAAAGAGTCGATAGAGCTGCATGTCTGATCACACAGCGAGGAGGATACATGCTGCTCAGCTTTGCTTTATTTCTCGAATTGAGGTGTCTGGTCATCGACGGGCTTTACCGCTCGCTGGAGTGACAAATAAAGGTTTTTAGCAGAGCGGTAGCCAACTCCAGGCTCTGCGCTCGATGAGTGATCACAAACTCGACACTCCAATTTCCAGGGCAATCCTCGTGGACCGCAGTTGTGCTCAAAGAGTATACGTTAGGTAGTATGCCACCTTGCTACAACGACAATGATTACACAGCTTGCTCGATCAATAATCCATCATCATGCCCGCCATCCTTCGCTGATACTTCTCCACTACTTCCTGACACTTGACCACCACGCCTGCCGCCAGCACCCTCACTCGCTCATCCTCCTCACTGCCTGCGCCTAGATCCCCGAATACCATCTGCACCCACGCTTGAGTCTCCAGCAACTCTTTGCCTTGATCTGTCGCCAGCCTTTCCTTGTTCTCGTTCGTCTCTAGTATCATCATAAAGCCAAAGAGCACCGCGTTCAGCACCAGCTTGTCCTTCGACGCCAACCCACGGACAGAGAGGAGCAGATCCCAGTACTCGCGCGTCATCTGCGGGAGCGCAAGCGTATTTGGACCCGAGGCATTGAGTAGGAGTGACAACGTTTGCAAGAAGTTGGGTAGAAGATTGACAGAGGCATAGATGGAGTCACTGTTTGTGCGAACCTGCAGCCACCATCGTCCGGTAAGTGGAAAGAAGAAGTTTTCGGCCACAACCTGCGCCAGGGCATTGGGTACGGGTTTGTGTCGCTTCTTCTCCACCTCTATGCGTGAGCTGAACGTGCGGACCTTGAGAATATTGGGACCGCTCAGCTGGTCAGCAGCCTGTGAAGCGATCGGTGAGAGCATCTCTCTTGCCATGCTGCTCGATATCCGTGCTACGGGATTAGAATCCTTATTCTCGGCGTAGATCTTGTGAAGATGCGGCGGAAGCTGCTTGCTTGGGAAGGAAGGGCTTGGCGGCACGAGATCTTCCGTCGAAGAGTCTTTGATGCCGGCCAGCTCTCGTGCGCCAATGCCCAATGTCGTGAGCATGGCTATACGCTGTGTAAGACTGTAGTCTCCCGAGAAGAATGATCGCGCAAACCACTGCGCCATCTGCCCTGGTTTCGCGAGGAGCACGGCGATCAGAGCCTGCTGCCGCTGCTGCGCAAAGTCTTCTATCTCGAGATTGTCTTGCAGACCTGTGAGTATCGTTGCGAGCTCATCGAGATGATCTGTAACTTCTGTGCCAAAATTTGCTTTGCGTCGGATCAGAGACGCTGCTGTTGATACAGCGAGAACGTGACGGTCATAGTTCTCTTGATCGCGCAGACCAACAATGAGATCTCGGATGTAGACTGGCGCAGTGGGCTTATCGCGATTGATCACAGTTGGGTCATCGTCTTCGTCCTCTGGGTCCGACTCCGGCTTCTCGTAGACCATGAGATCTGCATCCTCATCTTCAGAATCCGACAAGATCTCAACGATACGTGGACCCTGTACCTCTGTGATCGCTCGCTTGGAGGGAGCCTGTTTCCTGCTGGCCTGCTTCTGGAGTACTTTCGCCGGTGCTGAGCTCTTCATTGGGGTCTTTAGATCGGATAGACTTCCGAGATCATCATTCACCTGCGTGAGACGTTCATACCACCTAGCTTCCTCGGCTTCAAGACCTTCCAAGTCGAACTTGAGCTGCAGTTGTGGCTTATCAACCATCTTTGAGATGGCGATGCCTGTCGCAATGCCCAAGAATCGCGTCCGTTGCGACGTTGCGCCAATACGATTTGACATGCCATTAACATGATACGAAGACTTGGCCATCATGGTGAGAAACATGGGCTGCTTCCGCTGCACGTAGCCTGAACACAACATGAGGTTTTGCGCCAACGCTGCTGGGTGTCAATGATGATTCTGACGAAGAGAGCAATTTACATACCTTCTTGTTGTATAACGGGCGTGTGCTTGATGTACACAGAATCGCCAAACGTCTTGATGCTATTTTCAAGCAATGTGTGAAGCTTGTCTACCTGCAATCAGCTTACAGCGCGGTGTTGACACGTGTTGACCAACCATCGTCTTGAGCAAGAGCAGCCATCATACTTCTGCGGATCGCCGGTGAATCGTTCAACGCTGGGGTAGCAGAACGAGTAAGCAAAGATGCGACATGGTCCTTCAGAGCTTCATTATCGCGCAGAAGAGTGTTTAGGAGGCACGCCAACCCGGAAATAGTCTTAGAGGCTGCAATGGATGTGTCGCCACTCTGACCATTGTCCGCAGAACCATACCGCTTCACAACGAAGGAAGTTATTGCATCAAATACCTTACGCTGCTCAAATGTCTTCAACATCGATGTCAGATCGGCTAAGTGGTCTGCTGCTCCTGCATCCAAGAGAGCGGAAGTGAGAGCACCAATCAGTTGATCTGTCTACGGTCAGTATCTGTCAACCAAGTGGCTCAGTAGAACTTGCCGATATAGCCAATTGTGAGTGCTTTCGAACATAACTCTGCCAGCGCCGACTCATGTTCCCCTCCCTTCCTGAGATCCCTTGTCATGAATGCGATGTTGCGACCCAGCCACTGTGAGTACTTGCTGCCATCTGCAAACCAACTGGCTGTTCTTGAGATACTATTGCTCTTTAAAACGTCTTCGGCTTCTGCAGCGATGGACAATATGCGACCAGAAGCAGTCTGGGAGAGATACTCCCGCCATATCAGCTTTTTCTGTACAGCATTCTTTCCATGCGAATGTATGTCCTGTAGGACTATGGATGATATCTGATCACCGCTCAGTATTATATCGAGAAGATCTAAGAGCTCTTCTATGTAGGAAGTCGGGTTGCGCGTCTCGGCCGGGCTTCTTTTCTGTCGACTATCGGCAATGAGCGACCGCAGCCTCGTAATGATGTGACCCACGCCAGTAGGATTGCGCAAGATCTTCGCAAACTGCCTGGCCTGAGATGTATTCCGTAGAGGTCGCCAGTAATGTGGTATAGTGTCGTTGACGAGTTGATGTGCAATGCTTGCATTCAAAGGCTCCGGCAGCAGGAGATTGAAGCCATCCGAGGACAGGTATTTCAGGGCGTCCACAACAGTGTTATGGCTTGGCTGGCTCTTCAGTCTGTCGAGGGCTGATGCAGCGGAGTCAATGTGGATCGCATCTTGTATGTTTAGGCGTGTGACTTCCTCAAGAACCCGTTCCGGTGATCTGACCTTTTTAGTCGAGACCGCAGTCAGAAAGTCAGCCATGCTAAGTCAGGACGCTTGAAACCGGTATCTTCAGTTCGTCAACTCGCTGAACGATTTGACCAAGCAGGCTCCATTCATATGCAGACTTCGCGTGTAGCCTTTAGCTACGTAGAGGCTTTAAAACCTTTAGAGCTGGGCTTGAGTCGGATGAGCCTTCGACTGACAGCTGTGCGCCCATCCAGTAACACCCTCTAAATGCCTGTAAATTTGAAATATTGGATGCTACGCTTTCGCAGAGAGTGAGTATTGACAGTGAATGAGTGTTCATACTCGGCAATTCCTGCCACAAACTACGGCGTGCACTAGCGTGTTTGCCCCACGCTAGCTTCATCTGACCTCGTTGCCTACACATCGACCGCTTTACATTGCAGCTTCCAGAAACTCTTCAACTTACCGCAACTATGGCTGCAGCGATGGAAGGTTCAGTTGAGGGCTCACAGGCGTTGCCACGAGCGCGATGGTACGCAAACTTTGAACGGTGTGACATCAGCGACTGAACACAGTACAGGAAGTACATGGACAAGCTGTTAGAGCGATCCGGACCATTCACAGATCCTGAGGTTTTCGAGCCTGGAGAAGCCCCCAAAGCGACCCTTGACCACTACAAAATCTTGTGAGTATACCGGTAATGATGTGAGGGACTCTGTGCTAACAACAATCAGAGTCATGTGAGCTGACGTTCTGATCGTCTTTGACTTGGCCTTATACTAACGAACCTCAGTGGAGCAGGTGGCTTGGGTTGCGAGATTCTCAAGAATCTCGCTCTCTCGGGGTTCCGAGACATACACGTCATAGACATGGACACAATCGATGTCTCCAACCTGAACCGTCAATTCCTCTTCCGTGCAGCGGATGTTGGAAGCTACAAAGCTGAGGTGGCGGCTAAGTTTGTCGAGAAGCGCGTAAAAGGCGTCAAGATCACACCGTACTGTGGCAAGATCCAAGACAAGGACGAGGAATATTACATGCAGTTTGCTATGATAGTCTGTGGACTGGACAGCATCGAGGCCAGGAGATGGATCAACGCCACCCTGGTCGGCATGGTCGACGACAACAATCCCGACTCCATGAAGCCATTGATCGACGGCGGCACCGAAGGCTTCAAGGGCCAGGCACGAGTTGTGCTACCTACCATGACATCGTGTATCGAGTGCCAGCTTGACATGCACGCCCCACGCGCCGCAGTACCCCTCTGTACTCTGGCTACTATCCCACGCCAGCCACAGCATTGTATTGAGTGGGCACACATCATTGCCTGGGAGGAGCATCGCAAAGATGACACTCTAGACACTGACGACCCGGAGCACATCACCTGGCTATACCAGAAGGCACTCGCCCGCGCGAAGGAGTTCAACATCGAGGGCGTCACGTACAGTATGACGCAGGGTGTGGTCAAGAACATCATTCCCGCCATCGCAAGCACAAATGCTATTGTGGCAGCCAGCTGCTGCAACGAGGCCTTCAAAATCGCTACCAATGCGAACCCGTTCTTGGGCATGCCTGAGATGGACAACTACATGATGTACACAGGTGACGACAGTGTCTACACATATACTTTCGAGCACCAGAAGAAGGACGACTGCCCGGTATGCGGAGCTGGAAACATTGCGCGGCCTCTACAGGTCAACCCGAACACGACGCTGCAAGATTTCATTGAAGGATTGGCGGCGAGGCCTGAAGCGTATGTGCGCCAATCGCTTGACGCATCAACATGACTGATAATTATATCTAGGCAACTCAAGCACCCTAGCATCCGCACGGGCGAGAAGACGTTGTGGATGCAGCTGGCGGGTATGCAAGAGCAGCTGCGTCCGAACCTCGACAAGAAGATGTGTGAGCTCGTCGAGGAGGGTGAGGAAATGACAATCACAGACAAAGGCTTTCCCACGCAGTTCAAGTACAAGGCCGTGTTTTCGAAGTAGGCGGAAAGCCTCGAGGGTACTATTAGAGCAACAATAGGCTGACAAGAGCTTTGCATAGCATCAGGCATGTAACAGGCATCAGCTTCGTCTTGCGTGCAAGCAATGGAACGCACTGTCCGTGTATTAGTGGCCCTGCGAAGTGTTGCAAACTGCGTGATTTACACATGACATTTACATATCCTACACATATTCTGACCACCCATCTTATGGGCCAGCGGTTTTTGTGTCTGCTGCCACAGGTGCTGCCTTATTCGCTTTGGCCGGCATTGCTACAGGCGCTGCTACTGGTTCAGCAGCCGCAGCTTCCACCGCGACTTCTTCAACCTCCGCTCCAAAAGGCGCATCGTCGCCGTCTGGTACTCTCCTAACCTTCAAGTGTGCCTCGGCCCCAAACATGCCCACCACCCCAATTCGCTTTTCCAGCTTGCCCCACATCTTGACTGGTGGTGCTTCTCCCCTGAACAATTCCCGACCTTCGTGTATCAGTTGGTTTGCCTCAAAGCTGCCGGGTGCGTATTTGGGTTCGTAGGGCACACGGTCCCATTCCTGCCGCTGCAGCCGCAGCAGGTGCTGGATCATGCTGTCTGATAATGTGGATGCAGGGTCGACCTCAGCTACTGAAGTCGACTGCGTACCTCCGCCTTCCGCTCCTCTCTTATCGCGCTTCTTTGCTCCTCCCTCTTTGCCTTTTGCTTTCGCTCCTCCCTTGGGACCGCCGCGACCAGCCCGACCGTTTAGATTCGGTCCACGCCTACCGCCCACAGTCGCATTGTGGTTTATACGAGGAGGTCCGCGGACCATTTGAACTCCATCTGGGGGTGCGGGACGAGATGTAGTGGGACGCGGAGTGAACTTGGCCATTCGTGGTCCTGGCGTGCCCTCCTCTCCTCCAGCATCTACAGTACCGGGCTCTTGAGGTCTTCGTTGTGCCATCTGACCGCTGCGGAATTGGCCTCTAGCTAAGCCGCCTGGTTGGGCGCGACGGTCTTGGAGGGACGTAATCTGTCTGAGAGCTGACTGGGAACGAGCTCTGCGGTTATCGGGATTACTCGATGCTGGTGCAAAGTCAGTGTGTAAACCTCAGAAGCTATGTGAGCAGTCAAACATACATGGAGTGGACGGCGCTGCATCGCTGGGGCTGTCTTCGAGTCTTCGCGCTGTGCTCGATAGCGATCGGGTCGCGGTTTTCGACGATGCATTGATCGACAATGGGCATCTCATCAGGCCCATGGAAGGGCACACAATTCGTTGGGCCATGGCGGCAATGCACTGCACGGTTGGCGATGCTGTCACCGACATGGTCAACTTTTCGAGATCGCATGTCTTGGCGAGCAGGGATCTTGACGCGGGTCCCACGTGCGCGGTACCTTCACTCAGATCTCCTACCCCACACCTGAGCAGCTTTCACTCCTGGCGAAAACGAAGAAATCTTATCGCGCAATTTCGCTAATCAATCTCGTTGTGGTCTGATCTGTTATGTAAACAAAAGACTTCACTCTCACCGCGTACATTCCTGCTCCCACTTGCGACCTGACAACAACAGACGGCCCATCCACACCACCACTGGACTGCGCACGCCATCCGACCACAACCACGCTCTTTTTTTTTTT
>AJMS01010119.1:0-13770 GCA_000263175.2 Phaeosphaeriaceae sp. UM 1110
TTTTTTTTTCGCGGCGCAATTCCGCAGTGGGCGTACAACGACTGAATGGGTGCAATTGAATGCGTGGTGGTGATGGATTTTGCGCGCAGAACGTGAGGAAGACACAAAGGTGTATTAATAGCGTAAGAGTCAGCTGAAGCTCGAGTATGAATCACAGCAAAAAATCTGGTGCTCGGTGATACTAGCTGCCAGCCAGCCCCATTGCATATGACGCGCCCGCGGTGGGCGCAAAGAAAATGCGGGGTGAGAGAATGCGATGTCGGCATTCGACGGCACAACATGGTAACGAATAAGGAACCGCTCAATTGATTGTTTACGAGTGCCATCACGCACGATGAACATAGTGTGCAGCTCAAGGTCCGCGGCACCGGGTCTGTTGATCGCTACAAGCGTGGTGAAGCAGGTTTGCGAGGCCCTCGTGGCGCAAATGAGCATGGCGAATACGAGGAGCATTC
Organism: Phaeosphaeriaceae sp. UM 1110; assembly: GCA_000263175.2. NCBI lineage: Eukaryota > Fungi > Ascomycota > Dothideomycetes > Pleosporales > Phaeosphaeriaceae > Phaeosphaeriaceae sp. UM 1110. The sequence continues at coordinate 456 of AJMS01010119.1, forward strand.
AGGCACGAAAACACCACTTCTGCCGTGCTGTGTGCCATCATGCACACTTACGACATTGAAAGACTGCATTTGGCGCGTGGGGATTACATAGCACGAGCCGGATCGAGTATTGCACGACGAACTAGTCCGGTTCGACAGAGTTCCATGTCTCTAGACGACGGGCACCCGCAGGCCACAGCAATCAACCTCTCCTCCCCTGAAGTCGACTGCTCTTCCGAGATACATGTCTGCGAACTCGCTGACAAACGCCTTGTCCGCCTCGCTCCATGCGTCAAGTCCCAGCCTCGCCATGTCCATCCTCTCGAGGATCAGCACGTCTCCCTCCTCTTCGTCAGCCTCAATCATCTCCGCCAGCCCCTGCACCAGCACTGATGCCTGTCGGTGAAAGTATGCAATCACGTTCGTCTCCACTGCGCTTGACACGGAGAGGTCGCCCAGCAGCTCGCGGTCCATGTCGCGCTCTGCCGCCGTGTAGGTGTCCTTCTCGCCCGCGGAAGCCCACCACATGAAACCCATGTACGCCAGCCGTGACCAGCCCATGGGCTCCACCACGCTGTTGTCGTACGACTCGGTATACGCGTCTTCTGCTCGCTTTGCATCGATGGAGTCGCGTGAAATCAGGGGCGCTGTGTCTGCATTTTGCTCGTCTTCTGGCTCTTGATCGGTGTAAGGCGTCTGTGACCTGTCTCGATACTTGAAGAGTTCCTTGTGCAGCAGTTTGTAGCGCGCAACATCGCGTTGGCTGGCCTTGATCTGCGCACCCGAACTTGTGCGGACCCTTGGCCACCGATTCTGCGTGTCTTGGGGTTGTGGCAGCTCGACGATGATATCGTATAAGTTTGCTTTGGTAGCGATGATCTCGTCTGTGGTGCAAGCTGCCCACCCTGGCGCGGTCTCGTTATCGGATGTGGGAGGCGTTTCGAGGGAGGGTATGTCGTGCACACCGACAGTGAAGAGTGTGGGTAGGCGCAGGAGTGACTCTGTGCCGGGAAGGAGCACCTCTGAGTCGCGCGCAGAGATACTGGAGAGGATGGAGAGGATGTAAACTGGGGGGTCAGTTGTGATGCGTTAAGTATAGCTCAGAACATACCAAATTCACACATGGCCCGTACCGGCGGACTTGCAACAAACAGTATCCTCTTCCTCAGCAGCGCCGCTTGTTGCAGCCTGAAGACTAGTGGGCCGAATATGTCGATGTACTGCAGTATGGACAGCGCCGGGTGGTAGTCTGGCAGCCGCTCATCGTCCTTGGTGACAGCCGAGACGGTTGATATGGCACGGGCTCTGCTGTGTCCCTTGCCGTCCGAAGAAGCTTCGCCGTGTGGCTTCACGTGCGACGTCTGCTCTCTCCAGAACTCGTCGAGCGGCGCCACAGCCTCCGCGTCCTCAGCCAACGTCGCCGCCAGCTTCTCCAGACGGCCAGCCAGCAGCCACGCCCGCCCAAGACGCCCATATTCGCCGTCGCGCCTCGCTAGCACGCCCACAGAGACGAAATTGGCATTGCGCTCCTCTGCGCTCGCATTTCCTCTGGCGAATGCGCTGAGACCAGCATAGCCTTCATGTGTGAAGTACACCAGATCCGAGTCCAGCGCATGGAGGCCCGAGGGCAGCGACTTGTATTCTACAGCATTATCGAGCGATTTGTCGGTGGTGGTGCGCTTCCAGGCGATGGTGTAGCTGTTTGGTGTCAGCTCCAATGCGGTACTCAGGCAGCAGCATGCCATAATTTGCAACAACCTACCCGACTTTTTTATCAAAACGTATCAAAAACAAAGCTTCGACCCTCGGCGACTCATTTTCGCCCGCATCGACATTTGTCGCACTCGAATGCGTTGATGTAGACATGGTGGAGGCGCGCAGGCCGCCGAGTGTTGGTTGACAGCTGCGGCAGCAAATGCGCCGTCATCATGCAAGGCCGCCAGCTTCCGATGCCTGCCCAGGCGCAGCCCTGCTGTCTCGCTCTGCACCCAGGCAGCCCCATTGCACACACATCACAGTGTCTGCTTTCCGCTAACGACCTGACAATTACACAGTAGCTATCGCGTACCTCTTCAGACGTGTCTGCTTGTAAAGAGGACTTGTGATAGAAACATGGGGCACGCTAGGGCGCGCTTGCACGTGATACCTGCCCGACTTCACATGTCCAACACAGACGTCTCGCAGTCTTTAAACATCATACTCGTCATGGCATCAACGCTCCATCATTGCCATGAAACTGCCACAGTGCTGCAGAATTCTTCAAATCGGCACCACCCGTTCGCTAGCGAGATAAGCTGCAGGCGCACCTGCTGACACTGTGTACCTGTTCAGTCTCGCAACCTCATGTGCGACATACTGCCAGCTGGAACCTGCAACAGTGGGTTGATACAAGAATGCCATATGGATCAATCGTACGGCATTCTACGTCGTTGAATGCTCCTCATGACCCACAATTACGATAGGCTGGCACAGTTGGGTGCCACAATAGTCACCGAGTCGGCGACCTCCACCCCGCCTTCCAACCAGCCCATTCGCTACAATCCATACAGTAACATTGCCAACCACAGCGTGCAGTCCCACTTACATGGTAGAGTGTGTTTCGCACCATGCAGCCACATCAAGGCCTTGCAGAACGCCACCCGCACTGCCATGCTACGAAATCGTGTCAATGCCAATCTCACTGCCACGAGCCTGGCTGCGAAGACCTATGGACACGATGAGCAGCATGCAGCAGCCCTCACCCTTTTCCTGGTCAGGGCAATGCCTTCGGCAATGCGAATCATGACCGCGCAGTGTGGTCGCACCAGAGTAACCGTTACTTTGAATCATAAGCACCGTGGACTAACGTGGCTATGGCACCTCGGCGAGCACTTGGGGATCGTTGGATGCCAATGCACGATGTATATTACACGCACCGCCCCAACGGTCCCAGAGCCACAAAAGTACTCTTTAAGATATTGCCATTGGCTATTTTCGCAGAGGGAGCTGCGGCCTTTAGCCGATCTGGGAGGCCCAATTCCTGAAGCACCTCTGCCTTGCAGGCTGCATGGACCTGTATCAGTCGCAGTCCCCCAGCTTGGGTATTGAGACCTGGTTACTTGATCTCAAGTCGCCTGCGCAACCTCATTCCTGACCTTCTACATCCACTCCAGCAACGAGACGTCCCAGATACCCATATCCTAGCGCACGACTATCATTCCTCGACATGACGAACCCATTCGATACGAATCAATGGTACCAGATCACCTCGCCACGGTTCGAGAATAGGTCCATGGTAGGGCCACGCACGAATGGGCTTGGTGGAAAGACGCCAGTCTTCTTCAAACTCACCAAGAATACTGGCGATGGCAAATTATGGCAACTATTTTCTACGGACAACAATACCTTCATCCTGCGTACGAAGGCCGCGAGAACCAATGCTTACCTCGCCCTCCAGCCCTGGGATGGCTCCAAGGAGACACCTAAAGAAAGCGAGGTCATCATGCGAGATGTGAACGGTGCTTCTGACGAAGTATTCTGGAAAATCAACCGCTTCACCAACGGGGGCTACAATCTCGAGAATGTCGCTAATGGAACCGGCTGGCATTTACAAGCTAAAGACTTCGAGAATCTCACCATGACGAACGATATTGCCGAGCGAGACAATCAGAAGTTTCAGTTCACTCCGTATGCTGATGCAGGCTTGATAAATGACCCAGCATTTTCTAGCATTGAGGTAAGTAACGCGGCAACGACTAGACTTCACAGTCAAGAATTAACCTCAGTAGCTACCCTCAGGAGCAACAGCCACCGTACCAGGCTTTTCAGACCCAACAGCATCACAGAGTCCTACGTCGGATCCCGCACAAGACCCTTCGCAAGAACAATCTTCTAGCGGTGGAATGAGCTCAGGCACTAAGATTGGCATCGGTTTTGGAGTTGCTGCAGCTGTCCTGTTAATTGTAGGCGCGCTCATCCTGGTGTTTTTCTTACGGTCAAGAAAACGCAACATACAAACCAAAGCAGCAAAAGCGCATCGCACGGAGCTTGATACAATACCTCCATATTCTGCACATGCGCCGGCACCGTATGGAGGAGAGGTGGGAGCGCAAAAATACCAACTGCGGGAGCTTCCGGCACATTTGCCCGTTCAAGAGCTGGACAGCAGGGAACGAAGATCGGACCAGAAAAGCTGAATGATGCGCTGTCGGGATAAGATTTTCAACACGAGAAAATCAACCCATGTGCTGCAAAGATCGCTACAAAGGATTAATAGCGTTCCAGAAGCACGTCGCTAAACCAAAATCTCGAGCGAAGCGGTTCCGAACTTGTTCGACAAACTCATCGTATGATCGACGCTCGTATCGCATCATCGCTCCGCAATCAATACTCGTGCGACTTTCGATGGAAACATTGTGTTTGTCATCGGAACAAGCGCGCGATACCTTCACAATGGCTTGTATAGTCATTGTCGAACTGGACCTATTTCTACCATGAACATATCACAGCCCAGCAGATTTTCTTTTTCAGGCAATCGAATGTACCGGTAAGCTACCCATGCACCTTTCTTACACCTTTTCTTCCCATGCGTTCTTCTTACAAGTGATTATTGTCTCCAGCGCTGATGTTCTGACAGCTTTTTCGGTTATATACCCTAGCATAGCGATTCAATTTACGACATTGTGCATCGAGGTTCCTCGCTATCATGTTTCTCTTCTATATTGAGCTTCTCATCATCACGAACTTCCATCTTCATCCAGTCATGCAACATCTCGGGACTCATTCACATCCACAATCTTTCCTATTTCACTTGTCATCAAGCGGACGTCGAGCGTATGACGACAATATGTGCATTGCACGGACTCCAGCCAAACACTTCCTTCTTTCATGCCTTCACGGACATTCACTATCTCGGTTCTTCTAGTGCCCACTAGCGCGCCCGAGGGCGTTTATCAAGCACCCTCCCGCGATGCCAGAGACTGTTCTCATCACACGCTTGAGCACTCGACAATTCCACCACTGCTTTTTCGCTAAGGCTGTCTTTTGAAAGTCGCGCATTTGTGCTGCAACTTCCAACCAATCCACTCCATACAAGATCTTTCTCTTAGAGCTTTTCTGGTATACCTTCGACATGTCGCAGCAATGCGCTACCAACATGGCTCAAGCACTGTCTTCGTCTTCTGCGCCGCCCGCCGCCGCGCTCGCCGAGAACACTCCGAACAAGAAGCGCAAGGTCGACGAGATCGAGGACAAGTCTACTGACGAGCCATCTCCCGATGAGATGACCGACAACAATACTGCGGACGCCGCCGGCTCCCTCCAAGGCCCCGAAGCCCACGCGTCCAAGAAAACCAAGGTCACCGGGCTCCCTTCTCCCATCGAGGACATTCGCACGAAGGCCCAACACCGCCTTTCTTGGGCGCCTTCCATGTATAAGAATGAACTTCTCGAGTGGTCTGTAGCGTATGCTACAGAGCATCATGAATTTCCTTCTCCCGCGGACCAGGCTACATGGATCAAGCAGCACGAGGAGAAGCAGGCGAACGCGTTGCAGGTTCTGAGGAAGGAGCAACGCGATGAAAAGTTGACCAAGATGGACAAAAATATATATGGCTATGTGAAGAGCTCGCGAAAGACACGCTTGAATCCGCATCGCACAAGTGGACAAATCGAGGAACAAGATGACCAAGAGGAGATGCAGATCCAGCAGGCCCTCATGCCACAGGCGAATGGCGCGCAGCGAAATCTCGTCACTGGAGACGCGGATATCGAGATGGAGAATGCGCAGCCTGTTGGTGGATCGACATCTTTGGAGGCTTTAGCTGCTGCTGATGCGGCAGATAATGGTAAGCTCGCACGAACATGCATGAAGGGATATAACTAACACGTACAGGAATTGGTGACCAAAACGCCAATGACCAGAACGCTACTGTAAAGGCGGCAGTCCTCTCTTCTTCGAACGCTCCAGTCATCGCTTCAGCTTTCAAACGAGAACTCCCCCCTTTGTACACACCATGGAAACATACACATGCACAACCACGCGCTCGTTATGCTGATGATACCCCCTGCCCCATCAACTGGGACGCTTTCCCTGCCTCAGTTCTCGATACGCCAGATCGGGAAGCATACGAATTGCGAGCGCCTTGGAACCCAAAGCCTGTGCCCTGGGACGCGGCAGTGAAAGCATATGTGGAAAAGCATGGAGATGATGCCAAGATCCATTCGCCGGAGGGTCTGCGCAAGCGTTTCAAGCGTGCAAACCGAGCGATATTTGACAAAGAGGGCGTTTACTTCTACATGAGCAGCTTGGGACTTGAGCGCCATGGTATTCCAGTTGATGCCAAGTTGGTTGCCTTGGAGAAGGCGGCGAATGACCCAGATGCCGATGATGCATCCGAGTATACTTCAGATGAAGAAAAATTGAAGGCGAAGCCCAAAAAGAAGAAGGAGAAGAAGGCAGTCCTTCCTTGTCACGTCAGAAAGGGTGCACCACCTTTGACTATCCAGAAGCTTTTTTGGGATTGCACCTTTGCCAAGACGACGGATGAGTGCGATATGATGTTGGACAAGATCTATCGAGTGCTTGCGAACGAGAAGGCGCTCAATGCCAGGTACGGTGGTAATGGTGCTGTCTGTGAAGGGGACATTCATGAGGTTGTGCGTTTGCTGGATCTTTCGCCAAGCGATATCAGCCGCACATCTGGACCTCTCCGCAAGCTTCTGGTCGACATATTCTTGTACGATGTTGATGTTGATGTTGAAGAAGCGAAGAAGCTGCGACGCGAGGCACTCCACTCCGACCGCCACGCGAATGAGCTGTACAAAGACTTCGCATACAACCGCCGTCAGAACGCGATCATGAGTTTCGTGGAATCTGTCACGCCAGAGGCATTCTGCGAAATGTATCACAGGCACCACGAATTCGGTGAAGAGTGCTACCGTAACCGCCCGCACAAGGACAAGATACCATTCCCAAATATTTTCCGAAGCCTCAAGATCAACGGTGTTTGGGGCTACACGATTGAGAACAAGGCAGAAATGCCCTTGGACATGCAGAAGCTCATCTCCGACGAGCGAAAGTGGGATTGGGAGCGCGTCAAAGCGGTTTCCTACTACATCCACTTCCCGCCTCGCGGACCACAGAAGCGCTTCCGCGTACCTCAGTACTACCATCTTGAAGAGAGGGATCTAAACGGTCGTTATCCTTCGCATCCAGAGTATGAGGCTGTGGAGGGTGGCTCGATGAGTGCTTTGGAAGCATGGGCGAGGGAGGCGTTTGGAGACGCATTCAAGAAGGCCGGGTTTGCGAAATTCAAGCATACTATGTTCACTCGAAACTCGGACCCGAACAAGCCCATGACGACTTGGGAGGAGGATGGATGGGGAAAGCCATTTGGGGCAGAGTGATGGAGTGGACCATGGATGGATACACTTGAGTTGGTGAATGTCCCCACCAGCCATGTTGGAGACTTCGCCTGCGCAGGATCGATTCATCAGCGTGCATTGCGATATTTCTTGGAACCATATAAGCGCCTCTGTCGTACCCATACAAATATCAAAGCCGATTTGAAGTATTCCGTGTTACCACTTTCCTATCAATGCGCGCTGCTGAAAGTCAAAACATCTACCCACAAGCCACCCACCAACCATACCCTCCCCGTATCGGCCCCATACCACCTATCTCATCCCTTATTCCCCTCTACGATCGGCCCCGGCCACATGGAGCGGGAGTACCTATCCCAGTCGCCTATTCTCCCATTGGTCGAAAACCCAGTCGCTTAATCTGTCCAAGCACTATACACCACGCGCCCAAACGAGCTCTTACAACCACCAGCATGGAAAGCCATATACTACGCTTGGGAGAGCGGCAGTTAACAACAGCCCCACATGACGGACCGAGCAATGACGCAAACGTGAACGGTGGGAGATATGTATCTTTCCAACCTCTTCGACGCTACGCCTTGCGCCGCGAGACATCGATCACTCACTCTGAACCTGTACATCACTAACACCAGCCGACAATGAAAGCCTCGGTACTCAACATACTTGTCCTCGCGGGCATTGCGGCCGCACAAGGCAACCTAACCCGCGGCGCAGCCATGATGCGGTTCGCGTGCTCGCAACTCACCGTCGAGCGGCTCGATCCGCTCGTTAACCCGGGCCTAGTGGGAAGTCCGCATACGCATCAGATTGTTGGTGGGAATAGTTTTACTGCGGATATGAAGCCTGGGGAACATGATTTGGTGGGGAGAAGTAGTTGCACGACTTGTACGTTTAGTGAGGATTTTAGGTATGTTCTGCCTTCCCATGAGCGTAGCGAGAAAAGGACGCAGTAGTTGAAGGGATTTGAGGTGCACAGCAAAATGTGGAGGTAGAAAGGAACGATGAATAAGGAATGGGGATTTGGTATGTGGGAACAGAAGGCTGATAGTAAAGCACAGCAATTACTGGACTGCAGCACTCTACTTCCGCGCACAGAACGGCACGTTCAAACGTGTACAACAATATGCCAATCTTGGACTCGTCCAACGTGGAGGTATGACGGTATACTATATCCCGCCATATGATGGAGTTAGTAAAGTCACTGCCTTCGCGCCTGTAAGTCCCCCACCTCCACCTCGATCCCCATCCCTCAATCCCAACCCTCATTCTCTCCCTCATCCCCCTTCCTTACTCACGTTTCCAGGGCTTCCGCATGCTCGCCGGCAACCCCACGCTGCGCAATGCAACCGGCGAATCCCGCGGCATCTGCCACCGATGCGTCTACAAAAACGCGACCCCCTTCGGCGGCGCCCCTTGCACCGAAGAAGACACGACTTTCTTGCCAACACGCATGTGCGAAGGCGGCATCAGGACGCAGGTGACGTTCCCGACGTGCTGGGATGGAGTGAATCTGGATTCACCGGATCATCAGAGTCATGTGGCGTATGCAGAGATCCCTTATGAGCCCTATGCGCCGCCGATGGGTACGCAGCCACGAGGAAAATGCCCCGAGGGATTTCCAGTCATGTTGCCCCAGATCATGTACGAGGTCATGTTTGACACCACACCATTCAACAAAAAAGAACTATGGGGCGAGGAGGGGACGCAGCCGTTTGTGTTTAGTATGGGGGATGCGTAAGTCAATCCACACATACCTAGTCCAGCACGTTGGGGCGAGTGGCTGACGTCGATACAGCACTGGCCACGGCAATCATGGCGATTACATGTTTGGATGGAAAGGAGATGCGCTGCAGCGTGCGGTCGATGCGAGGTGTAGTAATGATCAGTGCAAAGAGCTAAAGAGGCAGACGGATGAGGAGGCGATGAAGTGTGCGATTCCGCAGACGGTTGTGGAGGATGTTGATGGGAATGATTGTGAGTAATGCGGTGACTCTTTCTTCACGAACGTACTAAAAGAGGTAAACAGGGCTTGAGACGTTGCCGGGTGGTGTACTGGTCAATGATGGCATGGGGATGTGAGATCTGGGGCATGTAGTATTGGTTTGAGAATGGGTGGCCTCGTTGGAGGTTATAGAGTGTGTTTTGCAATCGAAACTCTGGCCGTATCTGCTAACATGGACTTTTTCATTCTCTTTGAACCTGTCATGTTTGGACATTGCTTGGATAGGAAGGAAGTATGGAAAACAGTGGGACCAACATCGACAAGAGGTTCCCATTCGTTTCCAGCTACTAAGGTACTAATGGATCATAGGCGAACTCCGTTATCGTGGCGTGGTGTGACTGGCAACGTTGAAATCGGCATACCAAGATAAAGGTACTTTCTGGCGGTCAGAGGTCTAGTTTAGTCACTGGACTCATGCAACCGATAACGGCTGACTGCAATCTTGATCACGGGTTTGCATTGCATTACATAGCCTCCCGCGCGTGTGCGAGAGTGGGTCTGAGCTGTCGGTAGTACGGCGCTAGGAGACCCACTGAATCACTCTTCCCCTCTCGAAACAACCCGTCTCTACAGACACCAACACTGCTTTAACATGCAAGCCGACGTTATAACCATGGATACAGATGCAAAATACCTTCTTTCTTTGGGCTCTATTCGAGACCGAGCAAAGCTGGTTGGTGAGGCAGCAGAGGCTGGGAAACTCAGCCACTTTGATGTCCATGGAGACAAGTTGAGAGATACAGCTGAATTCGTGACTTCAGTCATCAAGGTTGGTCTTCACTTAGTTTTGCGAGTCACTTTCTTGGGGCGTGCAAGTCGAATAACGATGCCCACAGCGCGATTTTGGCCCTGACAAATTCGACACAATCCCGCCTCATGGTCGATGGCAGCATTTTGAGACCGGCAACGTGCCTCGTATTGCTAGCATGATCGATCAATGGAAGGCAGACAACGCTGATGATCTGGAAATAACTCGTCGATTGATCGACCTGTTCTTCGTATCCGTCTTGTTAGATGCCGGTGCCGGTGACCACTGGCGGTATATCGAGCCTGGAACGAATCAGACGTACGAACGTAGCGAAGGGATCGCTGTTGCCAGTCTCTACATGTTCAAAGACCTTGCATTTGCAACAAAGAAGGATAAAAAGGCACCGATTGTGGATGGTGCGCAACAAGGCTGACATCCCATGATGCATACGCTAATGAGCTTCCCCCCAGGACTTGGTCTCGAGCAGCTGACTACCGAGGCGCTTGCACAAGGCTTTCAGATATCGGACAAGAATCCGATACTCGGACTTGAGTCTCGCGCGGACCTACTAAGGGGTTTGGGCAAGTCATTGAGGTCACAGGCGCATGTCTTTGGCAATGATGGGCGTCCCGGAAACGTTGTTGGTGTGTCAAATGCTTTAGCAACGGCAGCATCGTGCTCACAGCAATGACAGATTATATGGCAAATTCTGCTGGAGAAGACAAGGCGCTGGATGTGAACGTATTCTGGGACATACTACAGACACTGCTGATCCCGGTCTGGCCGAAAGATCGAACAATCGTTAACGGCCAAAGTCTTGGAGACGCGTGGCAATTGAGCACCCTGAATTCTCGAACTTCTGGCACGACGAGTGAAACCGCCGAAAATATACAGCCCTTCCATAAGCTTACGCAGTGGCTGGCTTACTCGTTGATGGTACCTTTCCAGCGAATCTTGAGAATGAAATGGACGGGCACCGACTCACTCACTGCCTTGCCGGAATATCGAAACGGCGGTCTTTTCGTAGATATGGGTGTTTTGGTACTCAAGAAAGAGGCGCTGGCGAGAGGACTCAAAGCATCGGGTGGTGACTGGCCAATGTTCAAGGCCGGAGACGATGTGATCGTAGAGTGGCGGGCCATGACGCTAGTGCTGGTCGACAAATTGTACAAGCTGGTGCTTGAGCAGATGAGCGGAGTGCACCTGAGCATGGCTCAGCTCTTGGAGGCAGGAACATGGAAGTCGGGAAGAGAGATTGCCGCGAAGAAGAGACCGCTGACCAAGTCGAGTCCGATCATCATCGAAAGTGATGGCACGGTATTTTGAGAGCTCGAACAATGAGATGAGTTTTTCACGCGACCAAAGTCAGCTAGACGGGGTTCATGACCCCTGATGAGTATGTTGCTCGGTTTGATATTATCGTGCTTGATAAACTTCGAATGAGCATTGACTGAATGATACGCTACACTTCTCGCGAGTTATTTAGCATCAAGTACCTAAATTGACTTCAGGCTTGTTTCCAAAGACTTCTCGTACTTTTATCCAGGAAGTACAGCTTTCAGAACTCATGTCTCCCTTATTATTACCCAAAGGGGACAAATATACTAAACCTAAAAGTACCCCTACGATGACTAAAGCATGTTTTGAGCTTGCGGCATACTCCAAGCTCGTATCTGAGCATTGTATTATGTTGGTGCGCGAGAAATACTGCCTGATTGAGCCACTCTTGTCATTGCAATGCGCCAACTTGCTCGTGAAGGATCCTACGTTCGTAACCTGAAACTACAACTCCCGTGTTTTGTCCAGTTCCTCGATAAAGTTTAGCGCGAGGCATACCATGCACGCGTCAGCTGGCCAGCTACCTCGTAGGCTGCAGCATCGTCGTCTTACCCCAACAAGTCGACATTGCCACAATCATACCTAGGTACACATCCCACCAAACAACAATTAAATCAAATCAATCATACCAACATGGATCGACTTACAACACTCCCAGACGAAATACTCGTCGATATCGTTGAACGAGTACATGCGCAACCTCCCGACGTTCTTCCAACCCTTGGCTTGACTTGCAAAAGGCTCAAGCGCTTGTGTCGCCCCATTCTGGAAAGAGGTGTTGTCGTGCCATGGAGATTGAACAAGAATGCACCAATCGCGAAATTCGTCGTTAACCATAAAGGCAATGAAGACATCCGCTCCATACGCTTATGCCCCCAGCGTGCCGTGCTCAACGCATTCAGGATCAAGATGAAAAATGCCTACGACCATGTCGATGCGATTTGTCAATGTCTGTCCAGCCTTCCGTCGCTCGCAACTTTCTCGATCTTTTTAGACGGACAGATCGATCGACGCTGCGCCCTTCCAGGACCTGTTCTCGCCCAGATCGTCCGCGCACTTCCACCATCCCTCAGGAATTTGGAGCTGGACACGGAGTGTACAGACGAGATCTGGGACACGGTGACTGCGTACCACAGGCATCCAACGACTGCGTGCACAAACGCGCACCACAACCATCCCGGCACGAAGACGTACCAAAACCCAGCTGAAAACCCGGCCATGCATCTCTGCCACGCTATCAGCGAACACATACTGCATCTCGAGACATTGAACCTGCGACTGTCGTGTGTATGCACCGAGCTCTTCCTCAGCCTGTCCTCCGCCCTCTCCTCGGATGGATCTCAGCCAACATCGACACTCCGTCGCGCCCTCATCACCTTCGACAAAGGCAACGAGACGGAGCGACACAGCGAGTTGCATGTCGAAATACGGGACTGTCTCTCCAAACCAACTGGTCAGACGCGCTATACCAGCCAGGGCGCGACCACGCTCTCCAAGCAAAAAGTCTTCAGCCACCTCCTCGACCTACAAGCTGCTGGCGCGTTCCCAAATCTCCAGCGCTTCATAGTGTTCAGCTGGAATACGGACGCAGAGTCCGAGAGGAGGTATCTGAACGTACGAGACGTAGCTACGAGGACAGTGACCAAGTATCCCAAATATGCAGGCCAGGACTTCGGAATCATGTGGAATGCCATGGACCGTGGACTGGAAGACTTTCAGGACGAGATCACGTATTTGGTGACAGGGGAGGAGGAAATGGAATTCGTGGGGTCGAGGAGGAGGTTGGAGAAAGCGGTGTTGCATGAAGTTAGGTGGGGAGAGGTTGAGGGTGGGCAAGGGGTGAGGATGCCGCCGAGTATGGTAATGCTGAAGGACGAGACTGTCAA
>AJMS01010118.1:0-13766 GCA_000263175.2 Phaeosphaeriaceae sp. UM 1110
GGCGAGGGTTTTGCCGGGCACGTCGTGGTTGTAGGGGTTTGGAGAAGAGGAGGAAGAGTTGCCGTAGAGATACCAGGCTTGTTGGTCCGCGAGGGAGCGGGCTTTGTCGTATACGCCCGCGTAGTTGGAGGTGTTGGCAAGGTCTCGGTAGATGAAGCTGCTGTGTGCATATTGGTATTGCATGAACTCGGAGATACTCATTGCATTTATGTAGTCCCTGTGAGACTGTTAGTGGTCTACTATCGAATATCTGTGTTGTGAAAATACATACAGTTTCGTTTGATTGAGGTATCCGGAGAACCAATCCACGTCCAATGTGTTGTAAAAGCTCCTGCTTGCCGCTCTAGTCTCTTTGTATTCGTTTGAGCTGTAGTATGCCACAGAATCTGTCTGTGCCTTGAGACAAGAGGGTGTGCCGGTAATGGATACTGACTCAGGATTGAATTGATGAGCAGTTTGTACATTCGCATACTGATATCCGCCCAGCGGATAGTCGATTACGCTGCCATTTGCAAGGAAATTGGTAGTTGACCCTCCTGTACCGTTGCCACTCGAGATGGTTGTTGGAGGGTAGAGTCCTTGCATGAAAGCTTGCGCAGATGCTACCAGATGCTGCTCGTCTGCTGTCTGAACATAGACTTGGTCATTGTTCAGCGTGTCCCGCCTTAATTCGGCAATTTGTTGAATCCTATTAACGTTGGACCCGCTTCCGGAAATGTACCGAGTCCTCAAAGTCTGTCCAAGCTGAACCATCTGATGTGCGCCCAGAGCGGTGAGGACGGGCGTTCCATCGCTGAGCAAGGGTGTACGCTCTCCAGTACGAACGAACGCATAAGCGGCGTGTGTATGGTAGTCATCGTCGTTCGCTATCTCTTGCGCGGCTACGAAGGAAGCCGTAGCCAAAGCAGTGATCGCAAATCTCAGCATGGTGGTAGATGTGGTACGGATATCTCCACACCAGCGCAGTATGCACAATCGCGGATAAGAGGCCAACAAGGCTGGACGTCGATCCAGCCCAGGCACACAGCGCATACTTATCCTTCCGAGGCATCATCAGGTCGCTTGCAGCTACCCATGCAGCACCGAACTTTGGGCGTCATAACGAGCTTATCTGCAAGCAACAAAGAGGCGTAGATGGTGGGGCCAATGAACGTCTTCGAAGCTCGCGCCTTAGGCTTATGGCATGTGCAAAGCGTGGAGTGGAGAGCTCGCCCGCACCACGAGGGAAGCTAGCTCAATGCCATGGCGGGGTAGCTGCAGCTTACCTGGGGACGACATCATCGCTGATACTCCTGCGGTAGAGACCCGAGATCAGGCTGCATGATGCGATGCGAGCTCTTGCTGTTGCGGTCGAGCTGTGCTCGAACTCTTGCATCAAAGGACTTGCATTCCTCTCAGCGCTATTGTCTCGCTTTCGCCGCTCCCACTGGTGTTTATCGTATTGTCTGTGATGTGCGATAACATGTGGACGGCACGTTCCTGGCTATTGGGAGGCTGGTAGCGGAGAGTAAGCCGGCTATCGAGCCCGTCACCTGCCTTTACTGCACAAGGCCTAGCGGTGCGTCCTGCGCTACAATGGAGTGGTGATGGTCAATCTATCGAGATGCTAATGGTGCACGCAAACGTCATGGCTGTCGGACAGCTTCAAGGAACCGCTGTTGCGATTATTGCCCAGGTTTGCAGGCTGCAGACAAGCCACGAGCGCACGGCGTACCTGCATCCATGATTGAGCATGAGGACCGGGGCTCGCGTTCTTAGAGTTGGAGGTAAATTTCTGTTCTCGATCATACTGAAAGTCGCTAGACTGTAGTGGTTAAAGATGCGGATGTGTCGCAGAGCTACAGAAAGTTAGTCCAGAACATGTTATCCACCAAGAGCTCACGTGGTACGCTTTCCAGGTCCGTCAGAGCTGCACGCCTCGCGCTGCTCAAGACCGACCGTCATCATGCGTCCGGTTTAGCCGTGGAAGAAATGTAAGAACGCCATTAAGTACACGTTGGGGCCAAAACACTGCATGCCGGCGGGTTTCTATGGGCACATGCTACATGCTTACTGTGTACAGCCATGCTACAAGTTATAATTATCCGCTCCGGTGGGGCCCATCAAAGCTGCGACCTGGAGGAATGAAGCGAGACGTCGTACTTTACAGAGACCTCTAGACATCGTAGACATGATATGTGACGGCGCTGCAGTCTGATAATTGGATTGCGTTGATGAGCGCAGTGAAAATTCGCTCGTACGAGAGGATCAACAGACCATGGTTGAGATGCAGATGAATAATCATACTTGTTGACATTACAATACTATATCGCCCGCTCTACACAGCAAAAGCGCATGTTGCTACAGTGGCACAAGTTTCCGTGCAAGAACTTTGTCTAATCCGCCACACTCTGAACGCCTACTCGGGTCACTCTTGTGACCAAAGCCGAGTATATCTTTCCCAACCATCAATCATACTCGGAATTTACAAAGAGACCTCGACACGGCCCTCAGCACCTGGTGCACCGCCCTGCAGGGAAGGCAAGAGGTAGGTGATGTCGTCCCAGGGATGCCTGTAGAGACCAGTGCGCAGCCTCTTCTGGTCGAGGAAATGAGCAATCAGACCAATCGATCGACCGAGCACGAAGAGACCGTTGAGGACACCCATCTTCAGGTAGTCCTCGGCCTCCTCTTGGGTGAAAGCACCGCCGTTGCGGACAAGGTCAACGAAGCAGACAGCAATGCAGCCGTCGACGTTAAGAATCAGGTTGTCCTTCTTTGATGTGGTGACAGACTCGACAGCGAGAGCATAGTCGAGCAGCTTGGTGCTGGGGAAGTTCTTCTTGACGTACTCCTTGACGAGCTCGACACGGAGATCAGGGTTGTTGCGGGACTTGATCCTGTGACCAATACCGGGAATGAGCTTGTTCTCCTTGCGCATGGTGTCGACGAAGTCACGGGGGCTGAGACCCTTGTCGAACGCCTTGCTGAACTCCTCAGCGGCGCCGTCGAGGGCACCACCGAATCGCGAACCAATGGTCAAGAGACCAGAGACCAAGGCACTGATCAGGTCCTTGCCGGCACGCGTTGTGATAATGGTGTTCATCGCACCAGACACGGCGGGGCCGTGGTCAGCAGTAAGCATGAGCACCATCTCGAGGAATCGGCTGGCGTAGTTGGGAAGGCGGCGACGGAACCACAGAAGCGACATGACACCACCGATACCGATCTCCTCCCTGAAGACATCAGAGATGGGCATTCCAGCGTACAGCAGCTCTTGGCCACGGTCGTCGGAAATGGTGGAGATGAAGGCAGCAGGCTTACGGATGAGACCCAGCTCCTGAGCCCACGAGTAGTCAATGGGGATCTTGGGAACAACGGGCTCAGACTTCGGCTTGATGGTGCCGTCCTGGACGAGCTGCTGGTAGACCTTGGCGAGGGTCTGGGGCATGTCCTCGAAGGTGTCTGGTACATAGATACCAGCCTCCCTCATGGAGCTGTTCTTGGTGTTGGCAGTCTCGAGCTGGGAGTTGGCGAACGAACCAGCGTGGCCGAACTGGACCTCAGTCTTGAGCATGCCAGCAACGGTACCGATGGCCCATGCGACAATGGGCTTGTTCACCTGGCCGGACTTGACGGCCTCGATGACGCGGTACTCCTCGACACCACCGACCTCACCGAGCAAGACGATGATCTTGCAGTCGGGGTCGGCCTGGTAACGCAGGACGTGGTCGATGAAAGTGGTACCGGGGTACCTGTCACCACCGATGGCGACACCCTCAAGCACACCGTCGGTGGTGTTTGCGATGATGTTGTTCAGCTCGTTGGACATACCTCCAGACTTGGAAACGTATGAGACGGAGCCGGGGCGGTACAGCTTGGAGGCGACAATGTTGTCCATCATACCACCAGTGTTGCCGATCTTGAACGCGCCGGGCTTGATGCCACCGACGGTAGCGGGGCCGATGATGGTGACACCCTTCTTCTGGGCGACGTGCAGGATTTCACGGGCACGCTAAAAGCTGTCAGCCAATTGTTAAGTCGTTTTTGACAGGAGTCACTCACGCGCTCAGGGACACCCTCAGCAATGATGGCAATGGACTTGATCTGGGGGAATTCGAGCAGCTCCATGGTGGACTGGTACACGGAACGCGAGGACGCGAAGTTGACGACGGTGTCGACATCGGAGTGCTTCGCAATGGCCTTGTCTACCGACTGGTAGACGGGCAGCAGAGTCTCGCTGGTGCCCCAGTACCTGTGCAGCGCTGTTAGCCGTGTTCCTGAATGTTATGCAGCTGGAGCTTGGCACGCACATTTTGCTAACGAACTGACCGCCGAATGTGTAGATGATGCCAGCAACCGAGGGCTGCTTTCGCTTGCAGATGAAGTCGAAGTCGAGCATGCCCTGCACAGCACGGGGCTGCAGTCCGCTGTGGGCACGCTGTTAGAGGCGCACTCTCATATTTTGAGGCTTGTGGGGGCTCTTACTAGACGAAGCATCGTGTCTTGGGGTGGAAGAGGGTGTGTGCGGCGGGCGGGCTCATGGGACGGCTTGGTGCCGCAAAACGACGGATGTTGTCGTTGGCAGAGAGGCCATCGGTCGAGGTGGCCGTCTGGCTCGGGGTGGTGCCGTTGGCGGTAGCGGCTGAAGACATGGCGGGCTCAATGGCAGGTGTTGAGAATCAAGCAAATGGCTCTCGTGTCTAGTGTGCGAGCAATGTCAGTCAAAGCAGCGAGAGGACAGTCTGCGGCTGTATAGACAGATGAAGGTCAAGACGGCAATGGTGCAGGCTGACGTGCTTGGTGTCGGTGAGCCGGCAGGTGCGAGGAAAGAAAAAAAGGTGAAGAACGACTGGCTAGGCCGGGAGGTGGGATGGGGCAGGAGCGCGAGGGCAGGTGCTGAGGACTACTGACCTTATGGATGCAATGCCAGAGATGAGGCAGAGCAGAGAGGACTACGATGAAAGGGGCGAAGGTTGCGAAAGAAGAAGAATGTTGGCGACTATTTCCGAAGAATTGGGCCCTCGTCTTTGGCGGTGTTGAGCTTCTGCGTCCCTGCTTGTTGGGGAAAGACCGTGCGGCAAAGAGCGCCCCGCTAAGCAGCAAAAAGATCGGGCGGTGAGTGGAGATCCGAGTGTCTTGAAGCTGCCGTGTCGCGCTCCGAGGTGGGTTTTTTTGGGGGGATGCGGACGAGCAGTTGGGCGTCGTCGTGAGCAGCGGCGGGGTTTGTTATTTCAGACAGGCGTCGAACTGGAGTAATTCGAGTCCTCGGGGGGTTTTGTGCTGTGTCGGCGGCCGTGAGATGGTCTTGTTCCTGGCCCAAAGCCTGAGTGGCTAGAGCGAGGCCAAGGTTTTAGTCCCGCATCTTAGACCCTGTCGTGCCAGTGCAGCTCAACGCGATTGAAAAATACACCGCCGACTTTCTAGCTCGCCCAGCAGGACTGCCAACCACGCATTCCGAACCATCAATTCCTCACTCTGCTCTTGACGGCCCACCAACCCTCCTCAACCAGATATAGGTACGTCTCACCAAGATACGGGCTGCTGCTCAACCCTCTCTTGAACCCGGCTTCCCCTCTTCCCACACCTCACCCCGAACCCTCTCACTATCCGGACTTTCAAAAGCGCCTCCGCTGCGATATTGCCGGAACACCTGTCGGCCTCAATTCTGCGTCAGCCATCAAGCACTGCGCACTCGTGTCCTCTCTTTTTTCTGCGTCTTTGTCAACACCACTGCCCCGCTCACACGAGCTCAACCACCTCCCCCAAGCACACCACTCACCAGCTCCAGTTTGACGCCCACACAAAATGTCCGCCAAATCCATCCTCGAGGCCGACGGCAAGGCCATCCTCAACTACCACCTCACTCGTGCGCCTGTCATCAAGCCCACGCCCCTGCCCGCCTCTGCCACACACAACCCTCCTCCCAAGCTGGCATCGCTGCACTTCCCAGCGGATGCCGATGTTCGGGGCGTGCTCGACCAGGCTGAGGCCACCTACCCGTGGCTGCTGACGCCCGGCTCAAAATTCGTCGCGAAGCCAGATCAGCTCATCAAGAGGCGAGGCAAGAGCGGTCTTCTTGCGCTGAACAAGACGTGGGCCGAGGCCAAGGAGTGGATCGCGGAGAGGGCAGGAAAGCCCCAGCAGGTTGAGACGGTCGAGGGCGTGCTCAGGCAGTTCTTGGTCGAGCCATTTGTCCCCCATCCCCAGGACACCGAGTACTACATCAACATCAACTCCGTGCGAGAGGTACGTTTATTTCCTTCTTTTCATGTCCTATGATTCTTGTCTTCTTATGTCTTTTTCTGTTCGTGTGGGAGTAGGCGTGTGGTGCGAAGGCCCCTGGGGCTCGCTCGCTCGCAAAAGGCAGCCATTTTGCATGTGCAATAGCGGGCTGCAGCAGACTGCAAAAAGTCGGACAGGCTCTCACACGGGCGCATGCTCGGTTTTGTTTGAGACCCGGCCGGACGAAGGGAAACACACCGACCCACTTCTGCAAAGCACCCACGTTTTTGCGATACGCACGTCCACTTTCACATGCCAATTCACTACACTTTCTTCTTGTGGCGCCGCCTTTCGCGCCCTGCAAATTGCCTGGGCCGTGGTGTTGCGGCTCTTCTCTGCCAACCCTCGGCGATCGCGCCAATCATAACCGAGCTGATCGCTAACACTTCCGCTTAGGGCGATTGGATCCTCTTCACTGACGAGGGCGGTGTCGATGTTGGCGATGTCGACGAGAAGGCGATGAAGCTTCTCATCCCCGTCGACCTCAAGGAGTACCCCTCAAACGAGGAGATTGCCTCCACCTTGTTGCCCAAGGTTCCCAAGGGCGTGCACAACGTTCTCGTCGACTTCATCTCAAGGTTATACGCCGTCTACGTCGACTGCCAGTTCACGTGAGTGCTCCTCCACATCCCGATATCCACTCTTCACACAGACGGTATTAACTATTTCATAGCTACCTCGAGATCAACCCTCTCGTCGTCATCCCCAACGCAGATGCCACCTCTGCTGAGGTTCACTTCCTCGATCTCGCTGCCAAGCTTGATCAGACTGCTGAGTTCGAGTGCGGTGCCAAGTGGGCTATTGCTCGCAGCGCAACTGCCCTCGGTACTCCCCTTGCTCCCGCCAAAGATGCTAAGACTACCATTGATGTCGGCCCACCAATGGAGTTCCCCGCTCCCTTTGGTCGTGAGATGAGCAAGGAGGAGGCCTACATTGCTGAGATGGACGCCAAGACTGGTGCTTCTCTCAAGCTCACCATCCTCAACGCCACTGGCCGTGTCTGGACTCTTGTTGCTGGTGGTGGTGCTTCCGTCGTCTATGCCGACGCCATCGCCTCTGCTGGCTTCGCCAGCGAGTTGGCCAACTACGGTGAGTACTCTGGTGCTCCCACCGAGACTCAGACCTTCCACTACGCCCGCACTGTTCTCGACCTCATGCTCCGTGCTCCCCAGCACGAGCAAGGCAAGGTCCTGTTCATCGGCGGTGGTATTGCCAACTTCACCAACGTTGCCTCTACCTTCAAGGGTGTCATCCGCGCCCTGAGGGAAGTCGCACCTCTCCTCATCGAGCACAAGGTCCAGATCTGGATCCGTCGTGCCGGCCCCAACTACCAGGAGGGTCTGAAGAACATCAAGAACGTCGGCCAAGAGCTTGGCCTGGACATGCACGTCTACGGCCCCGAGATGCACGTGTCTGGTATCGTGCCTCTCGCGCTCGTCCCTGGCAAGACCACGGACATTAAGGAGTTCTCTGGTTAAACGCCACTCTGTGTTTGTATCATAGTTTCGCGGCGAGCGGGAGTATAACCTACAGAAACTGTTTCACGACGTTCATGGCTAGACAAAGGAATTAGCATATAGTTTTTGGGGTTCGCTGTGGGAAGGGAAAGCCGTTTAGACTTTGAAGGCTGCGCTTTGCTGGCTTGTATCAGCTAGCAAGCACCAAATACAAGATTTAATATTGCTCATGATATCGTCTGACTCTTCCATCAATTGTTTAGTGAATGGACGTTGTGAACTTGACATGAGATAATCAAATCATCATTGGAAGCCAGAGTTAGTGTAAGACGTCAAACTTTTGTAAAAAGCTAGTGCTGTGTCGAAGACTATAGATGGTTACAAGAATTGAGATACATCGCGAGAACTCAAAACTATCATAAGAAGTCACAGTCGTTACGAGTGGTTCTGCTTGATTCTGATGATCCATGAGTTGCTGAGTCTGAAATCACGAAATGATCATCAGAAGTATACCACGTTTGCGCAAAGTCAAAAGCTTTGGCGCGAAGAATAGCATTCATTCATTCCCATCCTTGAACCTATCTCAGACTATATACATGCATTAAATCCTTCCCATTCTGTACATTCCATAATCTACAAATCTTCATCGCATTACCATTAAAACCTCCCTTCTCCAAGGGAGGCAGGTCATAATGTCGTCCATAAGCGTACCCGACCAAGGAAAGTCGTTGACAAAAATTCGGACGTAATCATGACAGTGAAGTCGCCAGGGGGGGAATCATCTCTAATATCCAAAAGCCAGCCGTGAATGTCATGTCGTGAAAATGGATATGCAAATACAAAGACTAGCGCAAGGGCAGATTCGCCCATCTGCGCTGTGAAAATGTCGTGATATGGTTGAAGATGGTTACCGCCCGCTTTTATATTTTGGTTTAGGCCGTTTTGCATCGCTGTGGAGGCTGGGTGCGTGGTCGCTTGTCCTTCGCCTAGAAGTACGTGTCGACAACGTCCTGGCCGCCGCGGATGGCCCATTCGACAATCTCCATGCCGCTCAGGCCGCTGGCGTAGTAGCTCTTCTTGCAGCCCTGGAGCTGGTTGAGCTTGTCGTATGCGCCGCTGCGCAGGGCGTCAGGGCCGAAGTGGGGGAAGTAATCCCACTTCCTAAAGGCCTTGACGTTGTCTTGGGTAAATGATGCTGGCTCAGCAGTAGCGTTGCGAGGATCCTTGTTGATCTTGGAGAAACTCTCAACCAAAAGTCGCTCAGCAGTTTCCTCGGACTGAAGCTCGTACGGTCCCCAGGACCACGCAACCGAGACGTTGGATTGCTCGGTAAGATGGAGGACTGCGACTGGCTCACCATCGTTGGGAGGTGGGACGGCGGGCGATGACGAGTTCGCGATGTAGCTTACGCCGAATGGGAGCTCGAGCTCCACTGCCGCCGAGTAGTACTGGTGCGTCGTAACGTTGTGGAAAGTCTCGTACTCCTCCTTGGTCAGATCAACGCCAGCGCGCTCCAAGCTAGTAATGTCTGGAGGAAAGGCGAAGATGACCGAAGAGCACTCCTGCTTGTTCCAGCTGACATAGCCATCGCATGGCTCCGTGTATGTGATCACTGGGTTTTCACCCGAGCGGTCAACGCATCGCACCTCAGCAGAGGTTTTGATGGGCACTTTGCAAAGCGCATTCTTCGCGTACTCGACGAAGATCTTGTGAAAGTCGGTGTAGTAAACGTTGTGTAAACCGACGAAAGCGGTGAGTATGTCAGGGGTAAAATATTGTAGGATGTAGAGCTACGTCACGTGTTAGCGTCTGCATGCACAATCCCTGCAAGTGTAATTTGGAGGTGGGTTGGTGACGTACAGCTGGAACAATGTTGATGTCGCCATAACCGTAGAGAGCAACTGGATTGACGAGTAGAAGAGGCAGCGCTGTAAAGTTGTTCTGGCGGAACCATTGCGAGCCGGATACAGTGAACTCATCGGGCACACCATTCTATTCCTGAGTCAGCACACCGGTTTCGCGCAACCTTACACACCTGTCGTACCTTGTAGTTGGTCGCACTAATTGGTCGGAAACGCTGGTTCCACATTTGCACGTATCGCGGAATTTCTGCGGACACAGCGGCGAAGAATTGGGGCGCGGGAGCAGGGTTGAGATCGATCAGGCCATTTGTGTAGTTGTAGCGGAACATCTCGCGCGCACCGGCGAGTGCAAAAGACTCAATCGAAACATTGGTCTGGTTGAGCACCTTGAGCGTCTCGGTGTAGGTCGCGTTGGAGAAGAATGCGGCGCCAAGCGGGTGGAAGATGTCTCTGAGTGGGTGGTCAGCCGCGTCCGTAGGCGCTTCCAACGTCCTGCTGTGCAACACTTACTCGTCGTCGTACCATGCCTGGCATTTACCTCCAACTTCTGGCTGGCTGTCGAAAATCATGGCTTTGATGCCTTTTTGCTCGAGTCGAGCACCGGCTGAAAGCCCAGCGGGACCAGCTCCGATGATGCAGACGGGTTTTGCTTCTTCATGTCGTCGGATTGGCGAGGATTCAGCTGTGGAGGAGAGCAGTGTCAGTAGCGGTAGGAGCGACCACATTGTCGCGCGCATGGTTGAGGTAGAGTTGGACGTCAATTGGGTTTGGGATGGGAGCAAAAGTACCTGCAGCAGCTTGAGATAATAATATGGTGCAGCGACCTTGTCCGTGCACTTTCCCTATGGTGTGAAGGGCCGCTGTGAATGCTGTGCGTTGGCACAAGGCAAGGCCAGCTTCGCTCGGACAGCCTCAATCAAGTCAAGCTAGTCGAAACCAAACAGCCGCATCCTTCAATGCGGTGCTCGTGCTCAAAAGAGTGACGTTCAGCCACGGCGACCGGTGCAAATCTGGGATGAATCTTCCCCCTGGTCCATTGATTCGTAGCCCAGCAACGCCTTGAGGCCATTGCACAATGGAACTGTTTGCTCGCAGTTGTATGCTCAAAACCCCGCAAAACGCAAGGGACAAGTCGACGGCACGGCAATCGATAAGTGTACGAGCCGCTTTTGTCGGTGAACAGCTGTCTCTCAAGCGTCATCCTGCAGCGTGGTGCAGTAGCCTCGCGACTTTTCTTCTTTGCATACGCCACCGTTCTGCTGGAACCGAGGGATATGTCTTGGGCTTAGCGCTGGGACCACGTTTTGCGCCCGCGACTTTGGAACGGAATGGCTGGTTCCTGACTCTTCAAAAAGCTCTGCCCCCCTTCATGCTTCAGCATCATCGCGACGAAGGCTGGGCTGTCGACCTGAAGCACTCGTGGCTCCATGACGCCCTGTGGACGAGCGTGTCCCGGACTCTTCGACTCAAGGATGCGTCCTGACGCCGGGCTAAACGTCATCCCGTGCCGAAGACATTGCTGCGTTGGCCATCCAGCGCACCTAACAACACACCTTCGCGCCGTGGTGGCGATGCTTCACATCACCGAAATTGCGATCAGAGAGAACATTAATGCGAATGTGTAGAAATATCGAGTCAAATGGTTGAGTGACATCATGAAGCTCAGACTGAACAAAAATAGTGCAGGGGTCCGAGTAAAAGAGATATTATGGCCGGATGTCGCACCATGTTTCGAGGGTCTTATCCGTGCTTTTCCACCTAGCAATACGAACACCCCATGACATCAAAACGTATCGATAACGGAGTGTGTGTCGACTCTGGAAGAGAACAGACCAAAAGAGCAGCCGTACCTTCTTGGCGAGTAGAGGTACTCGGGTGGCTGCAGGGAATGTCTGCTTGAGGGCGCGCATCCTCCACGGCAGCGGCACCCGCGATGACGCATATCGCATCGCAACACAGCCAGGATCCTGGGCCCGATCACCCTGCATCATCGAAGCACCTTGTCAGGCAATATCAGTAAAGATTTTGTGGTTGGATTTCCATATTGTCGCATTCTATCACTCATCAACCGCGAACCTTTACTCCTAATGGAAGAGTTGTCAGGGGTTTCATGTGACCTCAAGGAACAAACACAGGCCGCCTTGAAATTGAAGACCGCCACTGGTAGTATTGTCTTAACAATGGATAAGGGGACACAAAAATATGTAGAAAAGAGATGAAATGCGTACCCTCCAGGGCAAGTCCAGTACCAGGCGCACAGAGGGCAATGTGGCAGGTTTCCTCGCCACTCCAGCTCAGCGCCAATGTCCCAAGTGAAGTCAATGAGTACAATACCAACAGAATCCATGAACACGAGCGTGGTGCGGACCAAGACAGTCTTCTTCCCAGGCACCACTGCCCTTGCTGTGTCTCCTCGCAAACTTTCGAAATATAATATTGCGTTGGATTCCTCATGCTGATGCCAGCTGATTGGGAGTACAGTTTGATAGAGATTCAAAGAAGCACAGAGCAAGATTGCCATCCTCGCCAACATCAAGGTCGCAAAGCTTAACACTAATACGCACGACATTGCAAGACTTCAAACCGCATATTGAAAACACATAGATTACAGGCGTTGAATGGTGAGCGGCTTTCAATCGCAGTACCTGACTTTTGATTATATTGCATGTTGTACTTGAAATTGTATTGCATGTTACTTGGTAGTGTATTGCATGTTGTACTTAGGAGTGAATTGCATGTCGTACTTGGGCATATTACTTGGTCGACAGACCCAGTAAAGGTATGCATTCAAATCAGAGTGAGGATAAGTTCATGTTTCCCTCTTGGGCTTTGGACGTCGCTTTGTTCGAGTTTCCGCAGGATGAATCGGTATACACGAACAATTGTTTCAAGCTTGGGATCTCGATTTTCAATCTCCACAGTTATGTTACGAAGAAGCTAGTACTTGATGATGCACCATCCCATGATCCAGTCATCCAACCAGAAGTGCTACAGGGCAACATAGTTTTCTGAAATGCGCTTGGTACTTTGAGAAGATACTACAGGATAATGCAAAAGTTTTCGATACTCTAAATCCCTGCAACATGTATCCTGCAAGCTTATATGGAGCTGGAGTGTTCTGAGATGCTATGTGCGTGCATCACCAAACGCTAGCTCTTTCGTACCGGCGATTACAGCGAGCAGAAGTACTGCTGCACAAAATGTTGGCCTACAGCAACAAGGGTGACTGTAAAATCATGCAATAGTACACTCTTTCGTTATTTGACTAAGCGGCAGATCCTCTAGGATTCTGCATGCAGCTTTGATAAGGCAGCAGTCGTAGACTATCTGGATTCTGTTCCAGATTGTTCTCCTGCAATTTACTCGAGAGGAAGTCCACTACCTCTGTTCTGCCCTTGAATCTTGCAAAGAAGAGCGCTCTGTTCACCATCTGCATTGGCACTTGTTCTTTTGTTGAGGCGCAAATTGCCTCAACGATTTCGACCATCCCCCAGTAGGCAGCAAAATCGAGCGCGACCTGCACCTCGATCCTCCTGTGGCGATCAGGGTCTTTGAGGCAGACCATGGCCACAGAATGATAGCATCTCAGCGATAATTCGAATCAGGATCTGTTCTTCCCAAACGCTAAGCCATCAACGAATAATTGCGAAACCCCCGTTTTTTGACGCTCATCTCTACTCAAATTATTGCAGGAATGGATAAGGCTATCCACAAAAAACCGCTGAACTGCGTCTGTTGTCTCGCACCTCAGAATGAACTCTTCCGTCTTCGAACGGTGGTCATAGTTGTTCCAGAATTGTATGCATATCCTTGCCATGCTGGCAGAACAAGCCGTGAGATCATACCCATGGTGGTTTTCTTGGAGATATTGTTTTGCGGCAATGTGGGCAAAATTAATGTACGACTCCAGTGGTTGTGATGTGTTTTGGGTGGTGATAAAATTGCAGCCATATCTGGCGACGTCAATTGCGGTGAAGGGTCCGTGGTCCGACAGGAATTGCACATTCAGGGCAATTACCATGTTTTGGAGGCAGACCGAGCCCGAGGTGCCAATTAGTATCTGGTACATCAACTTGGCCACTTCTCGACTCGTACGTTTGTTTCTCGTATTCCTGGCGAATATTTTGTCGTATGTCGTGTTGAGCTCATCCACGCCTACAAGTGTTGCATTGTTCTCAAGTTC
>AJMS01010117.1:0-13748 GCA_000263175.2 Phaeosphaeriaceae sp. UM 1110
CGGAGTCTTTTGGAGCCCGGCCGAATTGCCAATTCAACCTCTAACAACACCCTTTTGGAATTTCGATAGTCGCGGATGACGTGGGCCAGCCTCTGCTTACGTGTTTCTCGCCCTGAATCTCTTCCTTCTTCTCCCTCGACTGCTTCCAGATGTTCATCCAAAGCAACACATGTATGCACAAGGTCACGGACAACTCTTGGTACTTCTTTTTCCTCGATGTTATATCCAATCTCGCTCACGCTGCTTATCACGTTATCAATGATCATACGTTTTCGAGAAATCATTTTCTTGACTCAATTGGCTATTTGCTGAAGAATGCAAGACCTGAGGACGTGATGAACCGTTGAGCTGCTCGCTTGCGACACTCGAAATAAAGATTGGGACATGAAACGCTTTGCTGGGAGGCCAGCCGAAGCGGAGATAGCCGTTGCTGATATGGACCGTCGCAGCATTCGACCAGCTTTAGCTTCTTCAGGAGCACTTTAACGAGAGGCAGCCACGTCGCATTTTGAGCCTGATACTTACAAGGGTGTTAATGAGATGTAAGCATGCCAAGTTCACCTTGCATGTGCTGCGCGCGAGGTTTTGTGACATGAACGGAAAGAGGGGCCATTGGTCTATGCCTCCAGTAGACATAGAAACGATAACTTTACATCACCACAGTTGCGAGCACTTCGTAACGCAATGGAAAGGATCGAATCATAGACAGCCTTTTTGTTTTCCTTTTTTTCCCCTCTCGCTTGATATCTCAGTTGCGACAAATGCATCCATCAGGCTGAACCACCCCGCCTACACGCCACCATGCACCTTGTCGGAAATGTCGCACCGACGACTTCAGCTGGGCAGCCACAAAACCTAATTTGCTTTTTTGGTGCCATGTATGGTGAAGCGGGACGGTAGGTTCTTCATCTTCGCGCTATTGGACTGCACAGTAGTTTACATATGCGAAGCAATTAGCCACTATGTCTAGCAAGGCTGAAAATTTGTGCTCTTCTGTATAAGCATCAGCAATTGTTTTCAAGAACTACATACCTCCCATGGTGCCGAGCTCAAAGTATGGATTCAGACGACGAGAGTTACCAGAATCTCGACCTTTTGAAAATCATCAAAAATGCGGCAAAGCCGAGCTCAATACAGACCACCACGGCCAAGGTCGCGTCCAAAGAAGCCTCCTCCCCAGTGCCTCCACAGCATGTGGCATCAATTGCAATGTCGCCAGTGGAGTTGCCACTCACTGAAGCTGTACAGTTCCCGACTGCTAAGCGTACTGGCAAAGGCAGTTATCGTTTGCCCGGCGAATATGATTCTCTACCAGCATCAGAAGACCTCAAGGAGACTTCCGTTGCGCCGGAGCGCCATGTACCGAGACCAAAACCGAAACCGGCTGGTATGCTATCCTCACAAGCGATCATCGACAGCGTCACCAAGAACATTGCAGCGCTGGAACTTCCGCGCCAGATGTCATCTTCTTCGGACTCTGATCTTGCGAAACGCTTGGTCATTGCCATTGATTACGGCACGACATTTACAGGTACCAAAATGCTAGTATCATGACAGTTTTGTCAGCTCACTCGTCTTCAGGAGTCGCACTCACTTTAGTACCTCAGAACGAGAAGCGGGCGAGGCTCGACGGCATTTACGTCATATCTGATTGGGGCAAGGACATGAGCAATACTCG
Organism: Phaeosphaeriaceae sp. UM 1110; assembly: GCA_000263175.2. Classification (NCBI taxonomy): domain Eukaryota; kingdom Fungi; phylum Ascomycota; class Dothideomycetes; order Pleosporales; family Phaeosphaeriaceae; species Phaeosphaeriaceae sp. UM 1110. Next base: position 1,679 of record AJMS01010117.1, read on the forward strand.
CAAAGTGCCCAGTGCATACTCCTATACTCGTTCAACTTCTGGCGAGGAACAATGGGGCGGAAGTATGAGCTCGGACGCGACCGTCATGGTGCACACCAAGTTGGAGCTTGATGAACAGGCGCGCAAGAGCGACGAACTTGACATTATCCTTCACAATCTCGATGGCATGAACAACTTACACTTTGATCATATCGAGAGAACAAATGGGAACCCGGCATTCAGCCCAAAAAAGCCCGATGACATTGTCAAAGACTACCTCGATAAAATCTTTCAGCGGGTAATGAAGGTTCTCGAAACTGATGAGCGATTTCGCATCGAAGATGTGGACAGACGTAAAATGCCTGTTGATATAGTCTTCACAATGCCAGTGGTGAGTGCACATGTGGAATCAAACGTCAGTAACAAGCTAACATCTGATAGAACTGGTCCTACCGAGCAAAGAACGCGACATATCGTGCAATAACCCAGGCTGGATTCAACCATGTAACATTTCCAAGGCTTCGAGATATACTGATCTTGTCCGAGCCAGAAGCAGCAGCTGTGTACACGGCCCGCTACTTGAAGGAGAAGAAGGCAGCCGAGAAGCTACTGAAGGTACTTGTCCCAACTACAGCTCGCGGAGACCATGCTCACTCGAGTAGGAGGACGAGTGTTTCATAATTTGTGATGCTGGTGGAGGCACCGTAGTAAGTGGACGGAGAGCTATAATTCGCTGAAAGCGAGTATTCTTTGTAGAGCAAACTAACAGCGCTCACTCAGGATGTCGTCACTTTTAGAGTTACGAGTCTTGATCCCGTCCTCCAGATCGAGAAGGTTGGCCCGGGCAATAGTACGTCGTTTTGATGACTCCTGCTCTCTGCTAATCTCCTCAGGTGGCAAATGCGGCTCAGTGTTCATCGACGGTGAATTCAAGAAGTGGCTGCGAGAGAGCATTATTGGCAAAGAAGCATACGAACTGCTGGAGCCAAACACTAATGGACGCATCAAAGCTCACTCAACCACCAGCGAGGGCATGAGAGCCATCATACAGCAATTTACCCGAGAAAAGAAGCGATTCACCGGGAAAGAGAGCGACAGCGAAGTTTTTGGCATTGATTTACCAACACAGCTCAGGGATGTGGAAAACGAAGCGGTAGAAGAAGGAGAGCTGATGATGGTCCGGTGAGCTGGATGTGCCCGTCAAAGTTGAATTTTGTTAACATGTTCAACAGAGAAGAGATGGAATTCTTTTTCAACAAGCCTCTAAATCAAATTGTAAGTCTGATCTTGGAACAGAAGAAGTTTGCAGAGGCATACGATCGGCGTGTCAAGGTAAGCAAATTGAGACTCGGAGATCTCGAAGATAAGGCTTATGTACATGCAGAATGTCTTCATGATAGGTGGATTTGGAGAGTCGAAATATCTACAAGAAAAGCTTGCAGCTGCAATGGCGCCCTGGTTCATCAAGGTGTATCAGCCAGACACATCGTAAGTACAGCCAGAAGGAAAGGAAAGCAAGCTAAACAGTGGCACAGTTGGACGGCAGTGGTATTAGGAGCCGCCATGCATGGTGTTGAGAAGGCTTCGCTGAACCACATTCGGACAGGCTGTAGTCCGAACAATTACGGCATTGCTTTTGACACCGAGCAAGTCAAGGGTGCTGATGATGAAGAACATCAATTTGTGAGTGAAGTAACCGGAAAGATCATGGGCAGAGACCGGATGATCTGGATAATCCGTCGAGGAGATTTGATCCTGCTCTCATCTGCAGAATCACCAGAAACCTTACTTAAGCTCGCCTTCAAAGAAAAAGGAAAGAAAGACTTCGTCATTCCCATCTATCAGTACCTAGATGACGACGACGACAATCTTCCAACGCGTCTCAAGGGGGCCGCGAAAGGTCTGTTAGACCACTGTCGGTGCGTACTTATGCTGACGATCATAGAAATGCGGAAGATCATTGAGATTCCGATCAGTCTCGAAGGCAAGGACTTGGCTTCCTTTCACATGTACCCAGGTCCACAGGAGCCTTATTACCAAGCCATTGTCTCTCTCAAGATCATTTGGGTCGACGGGGCTTTGCATCCTGAGGTCAGGTGCAATCAAGAATTGCTTTACGCCAATCCGGGAAGTTCAGACGCTTCACCAATCCGTTCTTCACCGGATAATGCCAGTATGCAGAGGAGGGATAGCAAGGTTTCTCGTGTAACTCTATAAGCAAATAGCTCAGCCTCATTCAATGCATTTCGTATTGTTGACCACGTGTCGTGGGAAGTAGCGAGTGATTTGTTCTAGAAGAGGCTAGCGTGTGATGCGGCACGAACAACTCGCAGGAAGCGGGATGGCTGGATGGTTCGATTCCAGCCATGAACTATCAGCAAGTCCTTCGATCAGTTCAGCTCGCTAAAGCATGTCGCGGGGGATGGAGGGGGGCTGAGAGAGAAAGTACGGCTGCAAAATGGGCTTGACCACTTTCGTTCCAATGGCCAAGATTGTACTGGGGCCAAAAAAGGACCCACTATTTGTAAACGCATTGATCAGCTTTGAGACCCCAGTCTCTTTCATACCACCCTCTCAGTATCGAGCATATACTGAAACCTTTCTCCAATTCTTCATGGTCCACATCTGTGAACTTCGCAATGAATCCTTTCAGTCGAACGAAGAAAATCGAAGAGAAGCAGCGGAAACTAGTTCAGCAGGAAAAGAAACTGGCCGAGCTGAAGCAAGAATTGGAGCGCCAGGCAATTCTGAACCACAAGCAACAGGAAATTCAAGAGAGACGCAACAGAAGCCTCATAGACCAAGGAGCCAGAAATCTCGCCAACGAGAAGATTGCTGTAGCGGAAGCACAGATAGAGTATGAAGCACGAAAGGCCCGGAAACGGGCTGAAGATCTGCGCAAAGACTATGCCTACCAAGAGAAGCTAAGAATCGAGGCGGAGCGCAACTTGCTTCTCCAACAGCAGCAAAACGAGGAGATGCTACTCGCACAGAGGCAACAGGCTCAGCATCTAACTTGGGAAGCACAGCGTCGCATCGACGAAGAACGAGTTGCACGCGAGCAGGCTGAGCGACGCCTACAACAGGAGCTCCACGAGGCGGAGCTTAGGCGCGCACGCAGACAAGAGAACCTTGCTCGAGCAGAGGCGGAGGAGCGAGAACGTATCAGGCAGCTCGAGGAAGCACAGCGAAGCCTCGAGAAGAAGCTTCGAGACCAGGAGCTTCGTAGACAGCGGGATGAAGTCGAAAACGGCAACGGCCCTTCCGCCTTACGCGAGATACGAGAACTCATTCGGAGTCGATACGAGCTTGATATGATCATTTGGAGGAATCGGAATGATGTCGAAGCCAATCGACCATTGTGGCAGAAGAAGATGGTACAGTCCGACGCGATTCTTCTTGAGATTCAGGGGAAAGTTTCGAAGTGGGATAATACGGATAATGCCTCGGGATGGACGAACGAGGAGTGGGAGATGGCGAAGGAGATCAAGGAGCGGCTTCTCGCGCCCGGTAAGCGAAACTGGACACAAGACCCTCCATGGAGCCCAGGAGAGGTTGGACCTCCGAAGATTCTTCGCCCACGAGGAAGGAAGAGGACGGTCGCTTGAGCACTTGGGCCACCAATATCATCTGCGATTGATGAGACATCGATATTTTGTTCTTTTTTCGAGTTTGAACTAGTCTTATCGCAACTCATGTCTCCCTCAATAACATGTCTTCCTAAAAGCGTGCCTTATTAAGTCAACTTGAGCTATGCAGCATCATTGAAACGACTCTAAAGTTCTCATACTCAATGGAGGGTGACATTGTTTATGAAAGGAAATAGCACCGTATACTGCAAGGACAAGTTCATATTTGTTACGCCTTTGGTTTCTGCGTAGAAAAAGCGAAGCTATCGAGCCCTTCCCTCGTTCGTTCTCCTTATTATGATTAGCTAGTACATTACTACGAAATTAAAGAGCTATAAAAGCTGCTCCGAAAGCAACGACAGCAGGAATTACTCCAAGGATGCCGTATTGCGATGCAGCACCTCCTGTGAACTGCGCAAGGTAATTGCGAGTAGGCGTGCCAACGGCCGCTGTGCCATTGCTTCCCACGCCCACTGAAGATGGTCGGCTTGGTACGCCACCATAAGGCCCCTGCGAAACAGCAGCTGTTGGGGTGTACTTCGCGGCGTCAGTGACGACACCATTGCTGGACACCTTTGCTGGCGAGCTATAACCAGGGTTGGATGCAGCAGACTGGGAACTTCCACTCGGCTTCGAGCCATCCACGTTGACCGACTTTGGGGGGTGGTTGTATCCTTGACCAGGGGTGCCTGATGCCTTTAACAAAGGAGTGCCACTCACGAGTGGCACAGATGCGGTCAAAGTGATGACGGTGGTGCGGACGTTGGTCTTCGTCACGACCAGGTCCACTCGGCAGTTGTAGTCGTTCGAGCACTTCGTGATGGTCTCGTACGTTATATCTGTGATAGTGCTGGTGGTACATGGCACGGTCGGTACGGAGGTCGGGGCTGAAGTCATCGTAGTAGGACGCTTGGAGCTTGGGCTAGAACCATAGCCTCCATATGCGTTGGAGTTTTCGGACTGTGTAGGACGGCTTGAGTCGTAGTAGTTATTCTGGGAATCGCCATATGCAGCGGAACGAGGGGAGCCGGAGTAGTCGCCGTATGCTACTGATCGGGTAGAGCCCGAGTAGTCTCCATACCCGGCAGTTCGAGTAGAGTCCGAGTAGTCACCATTTCCAGCAGAATGAGTGGAGTCGGAGTAGCTGCCAGAGCCAGCAGATTGGCTGGAACCACCCGAGTATCCCCCGTTCTGACCATAATCTTGACCTGTACTGTTCGTCGAGTTCGATCCACCCGTGCTGGAGTTCGATCCGCTCATAGTGGAGTTCGACTTGACACATCCCACAGGAATCAAAGTCTGTCTCTTGACGACGATTGCGTCCGCCTTGAAAAGGTGAGCATACGAGAGTCTTCGCTTATTCTTCTTGGTGGCGGCCTTCGTTGTATTGGCAGGAGCACTGATGAACGCATTAGGCTTGTCGGGGTTGTAGGTAGTGACAGCAGGAAAAGATGCCTCCTGGAAGTATTTCTTGATTGCGGCGTCAAGGTCTTTGGATGGCTGCTTGTTTGAGCAATGCTGAGGAAAAAGTCAGCTACTAGAGATACACGAATACTAGCTCTGCAGATACTTACACCGCCACCGGTGGACACCAAAAGACGACTGTTGACAAAGCTTGCACTGGAGTTCTTCGCAGAGTCCATAGGTGTGACAGGATCATATGGGGTATTGATGAAAAGAATTGGATTCTTCGTCTTGATGTTTGCGAAGGGTCCAGTGTATATTTCTTTGGCGTCGGTCTTCCAGAGCGAGCATTGGTACAGCGTCGATAGCAGCGCGAGATCGCCACCGTATTTACTGGTCGCCCGCCAAATCTCGCGCCAGTCCTTGAAGGTCTCTACTGAGCCCTCAGGGTTCACGACCCAGTCGCCACAAGTGACGGCTGCAAGGGTCATGTCCGTTGTAACGTCCGAGGACTGAGTTGGACTCCATGTACCATCATCTACGTCGTCCTCATCTTGTTCATCAGCACGCCTGTGGAGGGATCGCTTTGGGATCTGCGCAGTGCCGTCGTAGTATCTCGCGAGCCAGTTAGCCTGGTTCTTGAATCTGGCGGGATCGTAAAGGGTACTGAAAAACCCGCCGCGGATGGCAAAAGACTCGGCATATGTCAGATTGCTCAGGAAGTTATCATATCTCTGCTTTAGCTGGGCACCAGTTTGATTTGCAGCAGCGACTGCGCAGTTGTTAGGGCCAGCTTCAGAGCACAAGTCGAAGAATCGCGCGACAGCTTTGTCAACGTCAACCACAGCTTCATTGCCCCTGACAAGTCCAAGTCAGTAATGATTCGCAAAACTGGTTCATTGTCTTACAATCCGTAGTAGTAGTCCTGGAAGTTAATGTTTCCATCAAGCATCATCCGGCCGATGGAGTCAGGGAACATGGCAGCAGTAGTGGCACCGAGGAGGGTTCCGTATGAATAGCCAAGGTATCGAATGAGGTTATCCTCCCCGATCGCTTCGGAGATCGCCTTGACATCACGAGCAACATAGGCGGTCCCCATCAACTCGTTGTCAATTTTGAGGTCCGTTTTCGCACATTCATCCGCCTGTGCCTTAAGCGCATCGTACAGATTCTTCAGATCGCCATCGGTGTTCTTCCATTCCTTGGGCACTTTCAGGGCTTCGCATTCGAACGGAATGGAGAGTCCAGTACCGCTGTGCTACATCAGAAATCGAGGTTCGCTTGCCATTTGCCATCAGACGATCTTACCGTGGATCAAAACCAATGAGGTTAAATTCATTTCCGACGATCCTACATCGGTCAAATTCGTGCAACAGTATGCTCCTATGTACTTACTTCTGGATGTCAAGTCCATAGCCGTCGTCCACCAGGGCGCCGATTCCGACATCACCGGGGCCTCCGGGATTATAGATGATGGATTTGGTCTGTGCATTTGGCGACAATGCAGGGATACGAACAAGGCGGAGATTCAATGCCTTTCCAGTCGGTTGTGAATAGTCGAGAGGAACCTCGAGGGTTGTGCACTGCAGGTTGGGAATTTTATCCACTGGGCAGCTGTACCACGATACCTTGGCGCGTTGGTAACCAGTGGGACAGTCTTGAGCGGTAGCAGAAGCAGTAAAGAGTGCCAGTGCGATTGCACTGTAGTTGGTACGCATGTTGAAAAAGGAAATGAATGAATGACTGGAGCGAGACTTGGAAAGAGAGACGCGTCTGCCCTGAAGACGATTTGACAAGGAAATGCCGACGATTTATTGTCGCTAAACTTCACACGCCAGATCTAAAGTCCAAGCCCAAAAATCTTGAGGCTTTACGCCTGCAGCAGCACGACAGCGTAGACAGCTTTGAACCATGACATGCATACCTGCATCTCGAAGCCTCAAGCTCAAGATAGCCATGTTGATAGCAAGCCTCAAAAGCTTTGGCTAACTCAAAGTTGAGACATCGGTGCATATGATTGGCACATGCGCTTCAGGGGTATGGAAGTTATTGCGCACAGACCGAGATTGTGTCTTTGGCTGTGCTGAAGAGCTGATCGAGTGTGTTGAGAGCGGAATAGGATGATAATATGCAACGGAAGTCTCTCGCTAGCCTTCTTGGCGTTCGGTAGCTCCGCGTCTTCGACGATTCCTGTACGTGGTTGAAGGGAAGGTATGGTGGTTCATCACATCTTGCAGATACACCCATGACACACTGGCTCGTTCGTCTTAGCGTTGCGCATATTTCCGATGCTATGAGAACATATTTCTCCAAGTTATATTGATTTTTACCCATGCTTGTAAATCGCCTTAAACCCTCGAAGAGGATGTTAATTGAACACACAAGTTTTTGGAATCGAAGACGATGCTGAGGCTGAAGACCAGAGCCTCAGGGGTTTGAGTTGTGGAGATTGCGTCTATCGGCAGCGTTGGTCTAGACCTCACCTACCCCAACGCAGCTGAATAGCACCAACTCCGTCCACGAACCAAGCAAAACCATATCAAGGAAAATGTAAACTAATATCATCCAATCTTGTCTGTCCAGCTTCCAAGATTTCAAGCCTCCAAGTTGCTGTTTTCCAAGCTGACAAATGCGCCACCCTTGCACTGCCACACTGCCACCTCGTCCTCGTGACCATGTTTTAACGAACCGAACCCATCCGTAACGCCACATGGCATCAATCTCGGTCAAAAGCATTGCCACACCATCTCGGGGGCCAACAAGTATTTGCCTAACGTAGGCAACACGGCACCACAGGCAACAATGTCACGCGACGCGCTGGCATTGCCACTAACTCTGGCGCGCCGACGCGGTATCACATGTTCTGTATGTGACCAATCAAGAGCTGCTACAGTATAGTCCTGCGGAACTATGACTATCAAAACCGTAGCACGGCGATGAGTCTATCGTGACGAGTGGCACTTGGTGTCATCAAAGTCTTGATTCCACCATCGCTTCTGCCATCTTAGTCACTCGGACGGACATGTATTACATTTGACACAGCTTACTCCGGATTCCATCGGAAAGGCGCATCAAGTCAGAGGAATTTCGCCGGATATTGCGGAGGGCGGCGGCAAATGCTATGCGATCATTCTATATTCAGTAAGCGAGGTGCAAGACTCACCATCACGGAATCGTTCTTTGACATGACTGTTTTGCACTTTCAATCTACGAGCCTTAACGCCGATGCAATGTTCGTGGAATGGTTCATCGAGTGCAATATGCACGTCATACTTTCATGCAGTCAGCCGCCCTTTTCTTTCACTTTTAGACAGGCATCAGCAGATCATCTCGTTCCTGCCAGGCATCAAGCACGACGATGGGATCAGGGGCGGGAGCAAGCGAAGGATGTCAGACGCTAGGCAGAGGAACAATCCTGCAAGGCATCAAGGTAATGCTCATGGATGGGGGTGAGCAATGAACGCAAGTTACTCACAATACGAGATTCTCATGAAGATTCACGATGAAGGGAGTATCCAAAGGATGTGAGATCATAAAATAGCAAATGTCAAGAGTGAAGTTTTGAAATAGTAATCTATTGATCTTTTGAGCATTTTATACAATAACAATAGTAGGAACGTGGGTATCTAATCCTCGATATAATGAGTGAAGCATCCTTTCCTTCATCCTCTTCGTCTCCAAACATACAATCTCGATCCTCGTAATCATCCCCATCATGAGAAGCATGTTCCAGACACGCTGTTTCTTGGTCGCATTACAACAAGAATATGTACAAAGAATGACAGAAAAGAGTCGTGAGAACGAAAAGCAGCACCAGAGCACCTATTATTACATTCCACCATCGTCCACCCAAGTTGAGTTGAGTCGCCGCATTACCTTCTTGTCTGATGTTGAAGCGCCATAACAGCCTGTTCGAGTTGTCGTAACCGCGAGTCTTTCTCCTCGTTCTCTTGCCTAAGACGCTTGACCTCCGCTCTCAGATCTTCATTGTCTCTCTCCGACAGTCCAGAATCCGATCCCCTCTTGCGCTTCAACATCGCACTCTCCTCATCGTCGCGGTACTCAAGCGCACGTGCATAAGGTGACTCGGAAGTATGGCGTGTCTCAGCAATAGGCGATGCTTCCATCGTCTCACGTCGAATGATCAGACCGTGCATGTCTGCTGACATGCTTGTCCGTCGGTGCACGCGGCGGATATGCTCAGCGAGGTTTTCCTTCCGCGTGAAGCCGGCGCCGGAGCTGCGTTTGCAGTCATGGAAGGGACAGAAAAGGGACTTCTTGGTGCCGCCGTGCATCTTGTGCACTTCGCGTTCGTGCCGGAGGAGTCCGCCACTGTAGGTGAAGCCTTGCAGCTTTTCGCAGCCTGCGACGTTGCATTTGTAGGGACGATCATGCTTGTCCATGTGCTTGCTGTGAGGGATTAGTATGGTTTCATGATGCTTCAAATGGATGAGATGACTTACCTCCATTCACATTTTCGGTCGAACAGAAGACCAGCACATTCGGAGTGGATGCAAATCATCTTGCCATGTTGGTTTCTTGGAGGCTCTTCGGCCCGTTTGTGGTTGAGCTTCGCCCGCAGCGAACCATCATCATCGCCATCTTGCGAAGTGAGGTCCTCTGAGATGCGACGACCGTGACCTCGTGGACTAGTATCGATGTTTGAGCGTTCCGCAGAAGTGGGCGATAGTAGTGGCGAACGAGGACCTGACATGCTCACGGGAGTGGGGATATTGGAGACTGAAGCAACGGAAGAAGTTCGCTCGTGCTTTACAGGAATCTGGGGTATTTGGATGGACGATGCATCTGGCGAGAGTTGAGAACCCATAGTGTATGGGAGATTGTTGAAGTTTGTGAAGTTTGTGTTCAGTTGCAGAGGGGAGGCCTGAGGCTGGTGATGATATATGCCGTCAAAGGCCGCGAAATCTGGTTGTGGCGGAGCAAGATCGCTTCCTGCAATGCCGGTGACTCGAATGCTCGGAGTCTGGCTCGTCGGACTCAGATGATGACGACGCCCGTTCTGTGGCGAAGAAGCGTACGGAAGCTGCTGCTGCCAAGAATGGTTGAGGTTAGAGTGGTTGAGGCTACTGTCGGTGCCAAGGTTGACAAAGGCCGTGAGTGGCGAGCCTGGATTCTGAGGCAAAAAGGAACTATCGTGGGTACTTCCAAGAAAGGGCTCGAAGTGGCCGTGATGTTGGTCATAATAAGTAGTTTGGGCTAGACACAGTCAGTTGCTTGTCCCAAGGTAGCTGCAGGCTGAAACCAGAATGTGTAGCATGGGTAGTGTGGATTGGCAACGGGTGGTGACTCAGAATGGAAGACTAGCACCTACCAGGCAGTTGGGGCGGTGCGGCCTCATAGCGCATCGACGCACTCTGTGCTCCAGCGCCAACATGCTCGTCGCTCGGCAGCCTGGAGTACAGACCGTGGAGATCGGAGTCCCATGTTTCCGCGTTTCGTGCCTGCGACGCCAGCCCCACGCTGTTGTCGATGCCGGCTTGCGAGGGCTGCTGCGCCGGATGTTGCGGCGAAGCACCAATCAGCTCCAGCCCCAACCTGACGTCTGCGAGCCTCTTTTAGCACTGAAACACAAAACACACGACGGAGTGCCAAAAGAAGACGCATGAAAACTTACAGTCAGACGAGGCAGGCGTGTTCCATTGTACGCTGTCCAGTTCAAGTTGCTGCAGCAGACGAGCTCGGCTCACGCTGACATCGTCCTCGCTGGTATCGCGACCGTAAAACATCCAGCACACGCCCCATAGCACTGCCAGTGAAGGCTTGATGGTCCATGGGAACGATGTGCTGAGCGGCCTCGGCTTCTCCCCAAACTCTGAGAAGAGTAGTGACAGGAGCTTGCGCTGCCGCTTGTCGTGCCCACCACGGAGCAGCTCTTCAACGGCTTTCCGGGCCAAAGCGTCTATCAAGTCGCCTTGCAGTCGCAGAAGCAAATGCTCGTAGTTTGCAACAAATGTGTCGTCAATGTCGAGCCCAAACGCTAGTCCCTGCGCCACAAGCCAGTCGACGCTGTGCTGCGAGCGACATGCAGAGAAGATGCCCAGGGTTTCCCGGACTGTAACCAAGAGCTGTATGGTCTGATTCAGGGAGCAACCCTCGAACATGGGCCCATTCGAGTGCCCAAGGAACTTTTGGTTATCCCCCGCAGCTACGGAGAGTGCATGCCCGAGCGGACTCACACTGTCAACAGAGCTAAGCATACTGTGCCGCACGCTTAGTAGACGAAACCAAACGCAAAGCTTGTGGTAGACGTACTGTTGCATCTCTTCAGCACATGTGTCTGAGGCTGCGGGCACATGCAATGCCGGCCTTGTAAGGCTCGGCTGTGACCCGAGCGACCCCACCCTGCGTTTGCGTCTCTTGCATGCGTGTTTTTGGCCATGATGCAGCCATCTGGTGTTTCGTACGCTGGGCCCGCGACTGCAGCCGCTCTTGATCGCCCTCAAGCCGAGCACATCAATGCCAAGCTGGCATGCGCTGGTATTGCCATGGAGAATGCGCGGCTGGACGCGTCGCCGGAGCTGATTGACAAATTGGAGCACCTTGAAGGCGAGGAGAAGGTTGGTCTGCTTTCGCTGAGAGATCGCCATGCCGAGGCCGCTTATGGATAAGCGAGGCTTGCGAGGAGAGGACGTAAGTGAGGACGTAACTACTTCATTCCACGCCCCCCTTCGCGAACATGGCCAACAGTATATAATCGGCTTGACACCGGGCGGAGTCAGGCTGAGAGAGCCTGGCGGTCAGTATACCCATGAGGAGTATGAGGGAGTTTGATGGGCGTAAAGCCCCAATGCAAAGCCACTTCGTCACTGATTGGCCAGAATTGCACGCACAGCCACTGTATCGATGCCTGGCACCTCAACACCTTGTTCGTCAGCCTATCCCAACTCATCTTGGAGGATCGAGTGGTCACGCTCTAATCATTGGTGATGTGGCGCAGTTTTGTCTCATTTCCCTCGTCGAGTCCTGCCAGGCACACTGCTCATATTTTGTTGGTTTGGTTGCTGCCTTGGGGAAGCTGCCTGCCGCAATTTACTGCC
>AJMS01010116.1:0-13737 GCA_000263175.2 Phaeosphaeriaceae sp. UM 1110
ACCCAGCCTCGCCTCCCATGACATGGGACAGTTGCAACGGCCCTCGCACCAACCGAGTCACGGTCACATAACACTACTCGTAGCGCAAGCAACGAAGCATTTTAGCATGCGCAAACAAGCATAGTAAGTACCAAATTTAAGCTTTGGCCTCGGCGCAATGTCCGCACGATCCTACGTATCATCGTCATTATGCTCGTATTTCGCCCCCAAAATAGTCGCAGCTGTTGCGCGATCGGCATGCTTACGGGCTTACCCGCTACGCCGTATCTACGCCACCCGGTAAGAAAATGTCAGCGCCATTGGGGACAAAGAGGTATAAGGCTGCTGTTGTGGCCGGGTCCCCTCTTTGCTTGCGTCGAATTATTTCAGCCTGGTGTTTCGCAGCGTCTTGCTGCCTACGATCGTTTTTTCTGTGTGAAATAGGACTTGCAAAGACTACGAGATGATTACGCAAATATTTAGAACGATCCTACCGATTGTTCTTGTGAGTTCAGGTGTGCTGGCAGAGTGCGCGAGTGATGCATGGGACGTCATTGTTGTTGGTACGGAAATGTCCTGGTTTTGTGAGGGGCGACCACTAATCATCTCCATACAGGTTCTGGACCAGCAGGAATTGTCGTCGCAGACCGCATGAGCGAGGCAGGAAAGAAGGTCCTACTTCTCGAACAGGGCGGCCCATCATATCACATCGTTGGAGGCACAGCAGGACCCGCCTGGCTCAACGGCACAGATCTCAGCCGTGTTGACGTTCCTGGACTCTACAAGTCCATCTTTTCAATTCCAGATGGCAATCTCACATGCGCACCAGATGTTGTGAATGCGTTCCAAGGATGCACTGTTGGCGGAAACACTGCGATCAACGCAGGCTTGTTTTTCCAGCCTCCGGCGAGCGATTGGGATCTCTACTTTCCTGAAGGATGGAAGAACTCGGACATGCAGTCTGCTATCTCCAAAGTCTATGCAAAGCAGCCTGCTACGGATAATCCATCTCAAGATGGCATCAGATACCTGCAGAGTGGGTTCGAGGCTGCAAAAGAATGGCTGGTTGATGGTGCAGGATACATGGAGGTCGGACTCAACGATGGCCCGGCGAACCACACAAAGACGAAGAGGTTCGGACACCCAATCTGGAACTACGAAGGCGGACAGCGAAGTGGCCCTGTGAAGACATGGCTTCAGTCAGCTCTCCAGCGTGAGAACTTTTCGTTCATGACTGGCGCAAAAGTCCTTCGTGTAAGCAGAGATGGTGATGTGGCCAAGGGCGTAGAAGTCAAGAGCGCCAATAGCGTCAATGGCACTGTCGAATACTGCGTCAAGGAAGGTGGCCAAGTAATCCTGTCAGCTGGAGCGATGCTTAGCCCTCAACTGCTTATGTGGTCTGGCATTGGCGACCCAGCGATCCTCACCAACATCTCTTCCCAGGGACTTGTCACCACCTCATCCAACGACTGGATCAACAACACCGCAGTAGGCTACGGAGCGTTCGACAACCCCAATACCTTCATCGAACTCTACTCCGAGTCCGTCTCATCCTACAACTACAACTACACCGACCCTATCCCCGCGGACCGTGACCTCTACCTGAACTCGCGCTCCGGTCCCTACACATTCGGCTCCCAAACCAGCGCATTCTGGGATACCATCGACCAAGACGGCCACCCCGTTGGCTGCCAAGGCACAATTGACAGCTCAGGTTTCGGCGAGTACATGGACAACGGCACCATCACCCTCAATGTCTACGGCACCTCGGGTCTGCGCTCCGTCGGCCGCGTAACCCTCGACGCCAACGGCATCGCACTCCCCAACGCAAATTTCTTCGAAGACAAGCGCGACGCCGACGCCATCGCTACATTCATCCACAACATCTTCTCCTCTCTGCCTGCATCTTTGTCACCTCTCAATATCGCGAAAAACAGCACGCTCGAACAAATCACTACCTGGATCACCACGCCGAGCACGTACACGCTCGGCAACGTGCAACACTGGAGCAGTAGTTGTAGATTCGACATGTGTGTCGATGCGGACACGAAGGTGATTGGGATGCAGAATCTCTTTGTGGTGGATGCGTCGATTAGTGCGCCGTTGACGACGAATCCGGCGATGGGGACGATGATTATTGCGGAGAGGGCGGTGGAGAGGATATTGGATTTGACGTCGTAGTGACTTATGTGGAAGTGTGAGGGACGAGGTGATAGATAGGAATTCGATTCTAACGTAATGATGTAGATGATTTAAAATGTTCAATGACACTTTCTAACATAAAGCTTACAGTTGTGTGCTTTAGATTTGCTTAGTTTTGAGAGGATCCACCTAATATGAACTGAGAAGCAGGAGTCAGATCTCTACCATGCCAACATGATGAGCAGAACGTAGCACCTTCACCAGATACACCGTAGATTTGACATTGTGGGAGTTGTCTTAATTGGCGGTATGTTGTCCCTAGAGATGTCTACCAGTGCATCCAGTTGCTGATGCATCAATGGATAGAGTATTGGCAGAATAATAGATGCCTCCAGTTTCGACATGGCTGAACCTTGGCAAAACGCTGCCACGAAATGGTGCACAATGGTGTGGTCCGTAGAAGTCAAGTGATGCGTGAAGTCGGTGGGTTGTTTCACCCCGCGAATGGCGGGTGGGTACGCTAGCGCGGCGTGGCGGAGCCGAAGATCAGCCTCGCGTTTCCTTACCGTGGTTGATAGCTCCGAGCACCACCTTTGCATCATCGCCCTCGAGGCACTATTCAACTAATATCTCACCACGCCTCTCTACCACCACACGACTCACCACAGTCCTTTCCGCTTCACCATCGCCCATACCTGCTTCAGTTATCATCACCCAAACGGAGTCGCTTTGAGATTGGAGGCTCAAGATGGCGGACTCGAACGGGGACATTTCCGCGTTAACGGCGGATCAGCAGTCAGCACTGCAACAATTCACAGCTGTCACAGACCAAGACCTCGCCGCCGCCATACCTCTTCTTCGCCGCTGCGAATGGAACGTGCAAATAGCCATTGCCCGCTTCTTTGATGGCGAACCCGCAGTCGATCCCGTTGCGGCTGCGGCAGCCGAGCAGGCACCACAAGACGTTCGACGGCAAGAGACGCTCATGAACGGCTTCACATCGTCCCCGCGATCTTCAACGTCAAGTAGAAGGCCACGCATAGAACCTGCGCCGCGCGTAGTACCACAGCCAGAAAACCAAGTCAGCACACAGGCTCCACTTGTACTGGCCATATTCTTTGCGCCTTTCTCCCTCGTATACTCGCTACTCTCCAAATACTTCCGCTTCATGGGATGGATGTTTCCCTTCATACCACGCACATGGGGGCGCCTCACCGCAAGTAACATCAACAGTCCGGCAGCTCGACGTGGTGCAGCGACAGGAAGAAGACCGTTGAACCCACGAGACAATGCCGCGCGCTTCATCCGCGAGTTCGAGGAGGAGTATGGCCCGCATCAGCTGCCGTTCTTTGAGAGCGGCTATGCGCAGGCATTCGACTTGGCAAAGAAGAATCTACAGTTCCTCCTCGTCATCCTCATCTCTCCCGAACACGACGAAACCACGTCCTTCATCCGCGACACTCTCCTTTCACAAGAGGTCGTCGAATTCATCCGCAACCCCGAGAACAACATCATACTATGGGCAGGAAATGTTCAGGATAGCGAGGCATACCAAGTCTCTTCCTCTCTCAACTGCACCAAATTCCCCTTCGCGGGTCTCATTGTGCACACACCGCAGGTCTCCTCAACAGCCATGGGCATTGCGACGCGGATAGCAGGCCCTACACCTCCTGCACAATTCGTCTCGAAATTGAAGGCCGCCATGGCACAGCACAACGAGCCGCTCCGTCGAGTCCGGGCAGAGCGCCAAGAGCAGCAAGCATCACGAAGTATCCGCCAACAGCAAGATAGCGCATACGAACGCAGCCTTGCCACTGACCGCGAGCGTGCACGCAAGAAGAAGGAAGAACAGGAACGACAAGCAAGGGAAGAGAAGGAAGCACTGGAGCGCGAGCAGGCTGCAGAACGCTATGCTCAGAATATCCAACAATGGCGGAAGTGGCGGGCCGCGTCTATACCAGCAGAGCCAGCACAGGACGTCAAGGACATTGTTCGGGTTGCTGTCAAGTTGCAATCTGAAGAGCGTGTTGTACGCAAATTTGCCGCTGATGCGCACATCGAGGAGCTCTACGCTTTCGTGGAGTGCTACGAGATTCTCAACGACGAAGACAATACAAAGGCAGAAGAACCAAAGGGATTTGAGCATCATTACGGATTCCAGCTCGTAAGTCCGATGCCACGTGAGGTGTATGATGTCGAAGCTGGTGGTACAATCAAAGAGAGGATAGGAAGGAGTGGAAATCTGATAGTTGAGCGAAGGGACGGCGACGAAGAAGATGAAGACGAATAGACAGGTCGAGCATATCGCTTCGGCGGAGCCTTACGCATAATGAAAAGATTACAACCATCAATGACAGATCATATGACTCAGAAAGAAATCGTCTGAATCAGGTTTCCTACAATTCCTTAAGCACGAGGCTAATGAACCCAAAGCATCCCGTTCTTCCCCTCGTTACATCGATCCTGTCTCGGTATGGACGACAGATCTAGTCTGCACAAAACCAGACTAGAACGCCAAGTGTAAGCTGACATCCTGCGAGTAGGATCGACAATTTCCTATGACAGACGACAGACCAAGCACAAAGAATCCAAAGCTCCTGCCTATTCTGCTACGAGAGTGCGAATCTTCTTGACTCGCTACGACATTCTCAATGTTCTTCTCAATCAATTAGACGAGAGCCATCAAACTTTCATCTCTTTCGCCTGCATTCCAACCTACTTCAGCCCCTGGGAATGAGGTTCTGTGTGTTTTTACTTGTGTGGCAATGTGGAAAGGCGGTCATTAAGTGAGATGAGTTGAGCCAGGACTTCGAAGGAAGAGGCAATACACATGTAAATTCGATATGTCTTTCAACATGCTTTCTAGCGGAATGGCGAGCTGGAACAAATTGTGCCATGTCCGGGCTCACAAACAGCGAGCGGAATACCGCTATGTCACAGATGTTTACTAGTAGTGCATCGGGTTATACAAGGTCAAGTGCATATTGGCATTACGAAACGGGCCAGCAAGATGCCATAGCCAAGATCCATAAAGTCTGACGTGAGAGTCCATATTCGATGAAATGTTGCGAGAGCAATCCAAGGTCCACAAGCAGTATATAAAGATGTACAACATGCACATCCAAGAGTACTCACACTTAAGACAACAACACAGGATTTCAACCATGTCTCAAGATCTAGGACAAAAGTATCTCAACAGCGGTCCGTCCCGTCAATCACCCACCTCTTATTCACGCTCCTAACACCTACCCAGTCCTCAACTTCGCTGCCGAGCGCCACGATACCTACCCCTACATCTCCCCTACAAACTTCAACCTCGCTGGCAAAAACGTCCTAATCACCGGCGCCTCAAAGGGAATCGGCCTCGCGACAGCCCTCAGCTACGCCCGGGCAGGCGCATCCGGCATCGCCATCGCCGCGCGCTCTCCTCTTTCACATGTAGTCGAAGCCATCAAAGCCGCCGCTCTATCGTCTAGTCACCCCGAACCTACTATCGTAGCAGTCAGCATGGACGTGACATCGCGCTCGAGCGTCTCAGCCGCCATCAACACTATATCAGCCTCGTTCGGGGGTCGTCTAGACATCCTAATCAACAACGCAGGCAACCTCTCTCCCTGGTCCTTCATCCCCGCCTCCGACCCCGACGCCTGGTGGCGCGACTGGGAAGTAAATCTCAAAGGCACATATCTCGTCACGCGAGCATCTTGGCCTCTCCTGCTCGCCTCCCCGCCCACAAGCCGAATCATACTCAACGTCGCGTCCGTAGCAGCTCTATATCCCACGCCCAAGGGGTCAGCGTACGCGGGCTCAAAGCTTGCCGTTATTCGGTTTAATGAATTCATTGATCTGGAGCACGGGAAAGGAGACGGCAAAGATGGGATTTGCGCAATTGCCGTCCAGCCAGGGTCGTTGGAGACGGAGCTCTCCTTGGGGCTGCCGGAGGAGTGGCGTAGCTATCTTGTCGACACACCCGAGTTGGCGGGGGATACGTTGTGTTGGCTGGGAGCGGAGAGGAGGGAGTGGCTTGCGGGGCGGTATGTGAGTGCGAATTGGGATTTGGAGGAGGTGGAGGGGAGGAAGGGGGAGTTGGAAAGGGGGGATTTGTTGAGGATTAGGTTGGCTGTTAATGGGTTTGAGGGGTAGAGTATTTGAACACACTGCACTTGGGCTCTGCTAGATCTTGTGATTGTGTGGAAATGTCAATGCAGATTCAACACGGCACGATTGCCCTTTGGAGTCGAAGTGAATTGTTCTGCCATATATCATTATCAATTGAATACCTCGTTCCAGCTCTTTTCGAGCAGCACCGGGTTTAGCAACCGTGGGCAACGGAACAGGATGATACCAAGCTTGATATTGATGATGATTCTTCATAAACTCACCGGGCTAATGTGTCGAAAAGCACTTGCAAGGTTTGATACGTGCTTTTCAACTCATCATTGACTACATCACCATGGTAATTCGTCAGCAATCTGTACCTACAAAGTATACTGTGCCTTACACTCCGCCAAGAACAAACCGCACACGGACTCCTACACTAGAACGCGATGCTAGGAGGGTAGCTATAACCGCATCAAAATCTCAGTCACAATGCCTCACAACAAAACAATTCCAACGGCCATTGCCTTATAACTTCACTCTAAAACCACTGAATATCGAAACATAGGCATACCCTCTTCGCCACCCCCATCCCAAACCGTTTTGATCCGTCGATCAAACCACTCCTCCTTCCCCACCCCTGCCCCCGTTCTAGCCGTCCACGTGCGTCACCTTGCTTCGAAACACTGGGAACACGTGGATCCAACGCAGTCTAGACAGTACACAATTTGACTTCATTGCGCATTAGCACCACTACCCCTTCCCCAGCTCCTTGCATGATGCATCTGCTGGGTATGTACTGCAGATCTTGCGGTGTGTAGCGCATCTGTTTTCGAATCTGCACGCCTGATACTCAAGAATTGACTTGTTTCAGGATTCATCTGGAGGCGACGGAGAAAAGTGAGATTTTTTTTGAAGCGGTGAGTTTCATGTTTCATGTTATATCAAATCCGGATATGGATCTCTCGTATCTGCATCGGGACGGGATAGACTAGCCATATATGTCAGATTGCGATCGTCAATTCTTCGCCTCGGCCTGGATTTGTCATTTGGGTTGGGCTGCTGGGCATCATTGTCGTTGCTTTTGGCAGCTGAGGTTGAAAGCACGTTCCCTGGGTTGGGATGGATGTTGTCGCCATGATACTTTGACCGAGGATCAAGAAATCGTAGACTTCGCTCGATTCGTGCGTGTATTGATATCAACTGTTTGGATTGGTTTGATTGAATTATCTTCTTCGTCAGCTAAACGCTGCTCTCCTTGCTATCTCGGGATTGGGGTATGATATGCTATGAATTGAGTGGGATGTGAATCAACAAGACTGGGCAAAATTTGGTGCTGTGAGGCGACGCGGATATGGGTAAACTTTTTCTCCAAAACATAAGAAAAAGGGTCTGAAAATTTCGAATCGAAGGAAAAGGGGTGAGTAAAGTTTTGGTCCAATAATACATGTTGTCATGAAGCGTAACGTCGTGAAAGAAAGTAAGTCTTGGAACTCGGGGGCGGCGTCTTCGAACTCGACGTGGGGTGCTAGAGCCGCGAGGACACTGCTAAATTAGCAGCCGCCCTCTTTTGCTTCGCGGTTGACCATCCACGTACGGAATGCCTTGGCTTTGCTTGTTGCGCCGACGCCGGCTTTCGAGTCCATGTGGCTGGCCGCAGAGTAGGCCTCGACCACGCTCATGGCGTCGGCTTCTTCCTGGTCGTTGAAGGGAATGAGTTCGAGGAACTGCCAGAGGGTGATTGAGCCGAGCTTGACGTGTGCTTGAATTACATAGTCTGTGTTGACAACATCGGGAATGGTCCGTGATACTAGGTCCCAGCCGCTGGCGGTGGAGGATGCTTGACGGGCTAGGAGGCGCTCGCTGGACGCCAGAATTAGGAAAGCCTTGCCGACGGCGGCTTTGGTAGTGGTGTGTTCTTGGGAAACATCAAGAACTTCTAAGAAATCATCTAGGGATGCGGTTCCAATGAATGTGTGGCGGTGCTTGTACTCCAGGTCGCGCTCTTTTTGGCGGAGAGTTGCCGCTGGGCCCGACTTTTCGGGCGCACGCGCGCGGGGTGTCCTGGGAGTCTTTGGGGTCTGAGGTGGTGTGTCGATAAGGGAGCCGAACTTGGAGCGCTGGATGCCCTCGGTCTGTACTGCAGGTTTCAAGGGAATGCCAAGGGAAATCCTCCGTTCGTGGCCGTGAGGTGGGCGCTCAGGCTTTGATGGGTTGGCCTGTAGCTGGAGAAGCCCCTCATTCGTCTTGGTCCTCGCACGGAGTGGTAGTGAGGCTCGTTTCGCCTTGTTGAAGTTGGGCTCAGTCGAAGGTGCTCGCGAATGGCGGACGCGGCGTTGAACAGGTGCAGGCATGACCTCGGTTCGGGCGGAAGGGTCATTTTCGAAAGTAAAGTAGTCCGGAGAGCCTGGCTGTGGTCGATCCAACGATAGTAGCTCAGGCTCTTCAAAAAGCGTCCGGTCCGAGGCTGGAGAGAATGTGTTGTCGCCGTCAGAGGCTTTGGCGCGCGAGTGGACAAACTTCAGACCAGCGCTGTCTGGCGGCGGCACCCATTGGACGCTTGATTGTGACAGCGAACGACGGCGGAGTCTCGCATCCAGGCTGTGCTGCTCGGCTTCGCTGGTGGGCGAAAATTGCGATTGCGGCGAGCCTGGTGGCTGGCGAGTGTTGTCGTGGCCCCCCGCATTCTTGAGTGCGGCGAGAATACCGCTATCCCCGCGATCGAGGTAGAGTAGGCCCATTCTCCACATACTCGGTCGTGGTTGCGTGGTAGTCCTGCCGCGAGGGGAGAGTCCGCAGTCGTCGCTGTCAGCCTGGATGGATTCAGAGGAATTGATGACGAAGTTGTTGTTGTTGGATGGAAGAGAGTCGTGCTGTCCCGCGCATGCAGATTTTAGTCCTTCTCTTTCTGTCGGCTGGTAGTACTGTGGGCCAGTGCCAATAATATCCGACGGCGACGGCTCACCGCCTCTTCTGGACTGGACGCAAATTCTTGTTGAAGCAGACGTGCCGCCTTGCATCGCAATCGGGTCTGGACCAATCAGTTGCCCTGCATGCTCCTGAAACGATACATGCAGCCCATCGGCGCGCTGGTGGATGCTGCGACGACTGCCCAGCGGTGTTTCGCAGACCGGGTTTTCCCGGCGCCGCAGCATTTCATTTGCCATGGTGCGCCGAACGACAGTCGACGTCTTCATGGATGTTGCCCGCTCGAGGCGAGCCCCAGTGACGTGTATGACCAGGACGAGGGCGGTCAGGTGTTGTTGTTTACTGGCTTTGTCGCGTACAATCACGCGGAGCTGGCGCTCCACGCGTCTCCACTCGACTCGCACCAGCCTCAGTGCTGTCAGGCGGTTAAGCAGGTGAAAGCCGGCCCGGCAGACGTAGTGCAGATGCACGATGAAGCCCATCCCCTGGCGATCGCAGCATTGCGCAATAGGGCTGCTTGGGTGCTAACCTTGTAGTCCTGGCTGCTGTCAGCACCAAGCGGCGGGTATATGTATGTTGGGCGTCGGTTGAACGTACAGCACTCGGACGAGTGGTGGAGTGATGGGCGTTCGACCCTTCTAGCTGTTGTGTTGAGTTTGCTTCTGTCGCTGGGAGACGTATGGAATGATCACGGGCCACCCTCCGCCACACCTACAAACGGCAGGCACACCACCTTCCAAGTCAACATCACCTGCGTGGAATGTATTTTGACATCACACGTCTTGATGAACGGCTCTAACTCGGAGGCCGCAATTGTCGCTAGCCGTTCAAGATGAGACCTCGACATGACTGTTCGAGTCACGCGCTGCCATAATTTTCGACGTTGCGCCGTACTGGCATACCGCGGGTTGTCTTTCACACTGGATTGACAGGGATTCTTGGGTTGCAACGCGGTAATCTTAAAAGCCATCTGATCCCTCCAAACCGTCTGTCCATCTCCACGCTACTACGAAAAAAGATCAGACGACGCTCTGACTCCTTCTGTCGTACTCCAGCATGCCCACTTGGTTCCCGTCGCAAGTGACTACTTTTGGCAGTCAAGCACACTGTCGGTGAGAGACTAGCTCGATTATGAGATTTTGTTGCCATGTCTACGGCCTTGATTTCTACTGTTTCAACTACCTTGGCCCCTACCTCTCCCATGTGCCATGCGCACGCTGTGAGGAACGAATTGCAAAGCTGACAGACTCGACGCGATGCCATCGATCGGGTCTGCTGGCATACTGGTCGTCCTCGAAGCACCCTGTGTCTTGGACATGCTCCCTCGCCCTCGCCCGGCAGGGTGGCTGAACCCACCACGCCCTCTCAATTTGACTGGAATGCGCCGAGATTCGCCATCGCCGTCGCCTTGAGTTTCATCTTCGTCTTGCACCAGCTCCATGCCTTCTCCAGTCGTGCTTGCAAACGACTCTCCTCGACGGCGACTGCCACCATCGCCAATCGAGCTGAAGGCGCTGCTGCGTCGTCTGTGCGGTGGCCGGAGCATGCTACTGCGCCGATCGATACCATCATTCACAATGAAAAAGTCGTAATTGCGTGGAAATTGGTGTTTGTCTATGCAGTGTAGGCGACGTTTCTGCGGAGTGCTGCACAGACGATCGCAATCCGGGACAAGACATGCATACTAAACATCATTAGTGACATGTCCTGGAGCAGAGCCAACAACATACCCGTACTTTATACAAGACATTCACATAGTGACTCTCGGCTCACAAAGTGGTAAGTGCGGGATGTCAGATTGAGAAAACATTGGCGAAAAAACCTACCGTCTTCTCTCCTTGGTCGCGTTTTGCGGCGTTGATGGGATCATGATGTTCGGCAATGTGAAGATAGAGGAAATGCTCGTCTGGGAAGTTCTTCTGACACTCAGAACATCGGTTCATGTGAGTCTTCTGGTAGTGAACGTCGTAGGCATCGAATGAGTCGAATGATAGTGGCTCATGTGGTGGAAGCGAGCACCGCATCACGGCTGGCTGATCTGAGACAGCAGACTCCACGTCCAGGTGCACGAATTTGACGTCGACGGGCTGCTCGCGAGAGAAGGGCGTATTGGAGTCTTCTGACGACACAGAGTCCCGGTGTGAGCGTTTTATTCCCATTGTGTATTGTGTGATTGTGGTGATGGGACACGCAGGTGGTGGGCTGCGGAATAAGAAATGGGGTAAGCTGTACCTTGTTTACCCGGTGAGGCTGCAATCTGATTGAGCAATCGTCAGTGCTATGTAGGAGTGAAAGAACGAGGGTCCGATGTGGCATGGGACGCGATAGGTGGGTGGAGAGCGGGCCGGAGAACGTGGGTGAAATTGTCTTGGCGGATCCAACCTGCAGTCATCCTAAGCCGCCTTGACAACATTCTCACCACCACAATCGCCATCGCCTCTCACTCCGACGCCGCACAGCGTCACGAGTGCTGCTTGCTACTGAGACGCAATCACCCCCCACCTCATTATTTGTCCTCACCCCAGGGCATACAACACCTCTATAAATGGAGCACGATAGCCACAACGCTCGCCGTCCTCTGCCCCGTGCCCTCGTCTGACCTGCGCGCCGACCGTGGGGTCACATATGAATACCGCCGGCACATGCCCTTGGAAGCATGGCCATAAACATTGAACTACTCGACAGGTGTGCAGTTGCGATTGGTATTTTCTGTTTGCGCGGGGCTGACTAGATATCAGGCGGGCCAAGGCAATCGAACATGAACTCTATAAACGTGCCGATAGCGGCGCTGCATGTACTGAGCTAGCTGCCGTACTGCAAGAGTAGGGCATCATACCAGCATACTGCGGCGACCGCTAATATATCACCCAAGGTACCGTGCCGCATGCGAAAGCCTCTCCGCCGCAAACTTCGAATATGCCTCGGCCAACGACACCGAGCAGAACCTTTGGGCAGCCCACCTAAAGGTCAACACCGCCTTCAGGCAGGAGCATAAGATTGTATGTCATACGCACGTGACAGGGTGTGCAATTTTAACACCACACAGCTCAAGCGCGCCAAGGATCATGTGGTGGAGCTCAGGAAGTTCCAGAAGGCCTACCTCCACTTCATCAAAGCCAGCCAGCGTTTCTACCGCCAGTACATTCTCAACTTCGAGACACAGTTTGACGGCATACCGGAGCTGCGCAAGATTGCCCAAAAGTGGAAGGATGATTGTAGGATGCCCTGTGTATTAGGACCTGCTCGCGCTTACACAGTTGTAGCTTCTAAGACCTCCCCTCGCGAGAGCCTCCCCGCCAAACTCAACGACCACGTCCTCCAGTCCTGTCACGATACACTGATACACCTTGGTGACCTATCCCGATACCGCGAGACCGAACTGGTGGACAAAGACAAGGAGCGCAATTGGGGGCCTGCGAAGGGATACTACGGACTTGCTGCCGAACTCTACCCCGACTCTGGCCATGCGCACAACCAGCTTGCTGTCATCTCACGCGAAGATGGCGACCACTTCCGCTCAGTGTATCACCTATACCGTTCCTTGTCCAGCAAGCAACCATATCCACAGGCACAGGGCAACCTCGAGATGGAATTCAAGCGCATCATTACCGCCTGGGACAAAGGTCAGCTCATCAATAATCATAAATCGTCTGACGGAAATAATGCTGGACGCGCTCTCATCGCTTGGTTTGTCAGACTGCACAGCAGAATCTACAAGGGCGAGGAATTTGCAGCACACGACGAGTTGGAGGGCGAAGTGCTGAGCCACTTGGCAATTGAGCTGAAGGAACGCCCGTTGGACTCTATCCTTCCCAAAATCATCCTCATCAACATGGCTGCTGAGCATTTCGCTACTATTCAGATGCAAGCTGAGACGCCGCCCGACAACATCATGCGCACGTATTTCATGTACCTCCGCTTGAACGTCAAGACTTTCTTCGTCCTCCTGCAGGTCCTGCAGCCAGAACTCGAACGCCTTTCGGAGGCCGATGACGTTACGAAGAATGGCGATAAGGCGACGCAGCTCTCTGATAAGATCACGGCAGTGGCTCGCAGGACTCTCCCAGGCCTTCGTCTGTACAGCACTTGGTTTTCGCGCTGCTGGCAGGTGCTCAACGCTAACATCGCCGATACCTTGACCACGGTAGATGTGCAGGAACTCTGGAAGGCCTACGCTGCAACCCTGACGCTTCTGGTCTCAAGCTTCCCTGTCCCGTCTTTGCCCGAGGAAGACTACATGCTTGAGGAAGATACCGACACGATCGGCTTTCAGCCTCTGGTCTCTCCCACCACCATGAAGCTCTGGTACAGCGGTGAACATCTTAAGCCAAAATGGATGGACATCGAGCGCAATCATCCGAACGTAGAAATGTTGATGCGGGTTAAGGACTTGCTGGTCGATGGGCTTTTGCTCACCCAGATTGCCGATGTGCCGCTGGACCTGGATGGGTCACGCTTCATCTATCGCGAGGAGGGACTGCCATCAGAACTACTGGCGAGTCCCACCAATCGCCCAGAGACATCCCCAGTTATGCCCCTGCAGTCCACCGACCTGCCCATGTTCCCCTCCTATGCACCTGTTGCAGACGA
>AJMS01010115.1:0-13730 GCA_000263175.2 Phaeosphaeriaceae sp. UM 1110
CTCCTCCCGACCTTCTGGCTCTTCTCTCTCCCCAACGCAGCGTCCTCTGCCATACACACCACATCGACCTTATACCCCAACGCCTGTCCCTTCTCCCTCGCAAGTCCAAAATGCAACATATCGCCCGTATAATTCGTAATACACAAAATGACGCCCTCGTTGGACGGTACATTCCTGATACCCGCCATGATCTGCTTGGTGCTCGGCGACGCAAAGATGTCTCCGCATACAGCGGCTGACAGCATGCCGTCGCCCACGAATCCGGACCACGCGGGCTCATGACCTGAGCCGCCACCGGAGACGATGGTGACTTGGTTCGGGGGATGTGCGAGGTTGTAAACGACGCGGTTTTCAGTGTCGAGGCCCATGTGTTGGTTTCGCGTGACGAGGGAGTTGAGCATGTGGACTACGACGCCTTCCGGGTTGGGGAAGAAGTGCTTTCGAGACATTTTGGGAGGATTACTCGCTCTTGCGGCTGGCTTGACTGTTCTGAATATCGATTCGGAGGACTTTAATTATTCTGTCAAGCTGTTAATTCCTCTACTCGCATTCTAACCGTATGCATCTCGTCGTCATTGCACCTCTCCTCTCTTGATCCACAAAAAGAACACAACATACCTTATATATATCTCACCTCCAGCATAAAACAATATCTCACAGCCAACTCGTCAATCCCAGTATAGAGAATGAAAGCTCAAAAATACCCCCCAAAATTTCGAGCGGCTCAATCCCTCTTTATACTCCCCGCACTTTAACCCCGCCCGACTTGATTGCATCCCTCCTCAAGCCCGCAGGTCCCGCAGGTCCCGATCATTAGCCATAGCGAGTAAAAGTCTGGCCACCTCCCAAGCCACGGGACCGTCAGAATGGTGTAAAGGAGGCCGCAGGGAGTTACGATATACTGTAAATAGCATGGTACGTGTTGGATTGGGACGCGTTGCGCCGGAGTTGCCTGATCGGGTAGGCCGGGCGTCGCTTGGCTGGAGGAAGAAACGTACCTGGGCTCGCATCGACGTGGGCTGGACGGGCATTGGGGGCTCGGCACGAGGTGGGCTTTGGGACTCTGTGGCCAGGCTTCAAGCGAATGGGGCTATCGTGAGATTTTTCTGTGGGATTTCTGGTGTTTCATTGCTCGTGTAAATTGGGATCTGATGAGCTCGCGTCGAGGCGTGGTCAACTGCTTTCCAGGCGAGCGACTTGCACTCACACATCGCGGGATACAATTTTCATTCGAAAAAGATGTGTATATGACTTTTTATAAACTATGTGCGACTATATGTAGCGCATGTTCGATGATTGCGCGATTTACGATACCGCGATAATCTTCCGTCCTCTATGCAAACATGATCTTCTTTCCCTTCAAAAGTGTACCGCCCAAAAGCTTGCCCACAGCATAGCCAATATATGCTCCTGTCACGATAGTTACGGGCCACTTCTGCCACTCACGGTCCCAATCAAGCGGGATAGGGACGGCGCCCAACCATGCTCCCAGCACGGTGCCAATCAATCCACCATAGACCTCGTCGATGGGCAGAAGAAGTGCAACGATCTGTCTCCAGGTCTCGCCATTCACACCATGAACGTATACGAGCGGGAAAGTGCTGAGCAGCGCAATGTGAGCGCCGCAGAGGAGGGTGTGTAGATGGTGTGTCGTGACGGGTGCGCCGAAGAGAACCAGCGTTATGATGAGGAGAGGCGTCGATGCTAGTGCAGTGAGGAGGAGCGAGAGGAAAGCAGGCTGAATGCTCGTTAGCATATGCAGAAAAGAGGTCTTGTTCAGTTGACTTCACATACCACTATAGTTCCATTGACTCCGCTCTCCAACTTTCCGGGAGCCTGCTTCTTCTTCTCACCAGGCTTGGTCTTCTTGACCTTGGGTGTCTCGCCTGTTGGCGGTAAGCAGATAGCTACGTATGCGATCTGCAGCACTGCGAGAGGGGCGAGGATGCTGAGGAGGGCTGGGACGGGGTCGGCTACGATGGCATTGAATTTGTATGCGTAGAGCGACAGGACCACGACAGGGTGAAGATGTGTATAGATCTGCGCCACATCGTTCTTCAATGGCTCAATTGGGGCGGCAGCGCTGGGCTTTGGCTTCGAGGATGCGGAGGCATCGATGGTGACTTTGCTGGCCATGTTGATTAGGGGTCGATTGTCGCAGGCGGATAAGGTCGGGTGCTTTCGCTCGAAATTCCGATGTCCACGATGGTTCAAGCCAATGTTAAAGGAGTGTGACAGGCACCTGGCCAAGGAGGATGATGTCGGGCTGGTGGTGGAGATGTTGCGCGCGTTCAAAGTCGCGCATCGGAAAGTTTGAGGATGACGTCTGTGCGCAAATGACATGCATGAGCACCTTCATGAGCTGCGCGATTTGCACGGAACATTGGATGAGCATTTGAGTTGTTGGACGATTTCTGAGATATTGTCGCAGCGCTATATGGATACCTGACTGTCTCAATCAAATCATGTTTGGCTCAGGGGACCCAGCTTGACTTCCTGCGAGTCCAGCATACCTGAACCCCAGGTCTCACCAACCTCAATGCCAGTACTATGCTTGATCGGCCTTCTTCGGCACGAGATTTCTCAATGACAGGTCGTAGACAACGTCCTCGACATCCTTGACCCGGTACTTGAGCCCATCACTCCGGCGGCGTAAGCTGTCGTTCTTGAGGTTGAGAATCTGGAAGCCCGCATGCAGGTCTTTGACGAACTGGTTGATGAGTAGTGGACGCTCGTAGTCGCCGAGAGTGACAGCGTTACGTGCCAAACGTGTCTGCCATTGTCAGTGGATGTAGTGATATCATGGTTTGTTGACATACCAGCTCTTCTACCAGCGAAATGAGCGACTGTAGATACTCTTCGATGGTGAGATGGAACTCGTCGCGGTCCTTGAGGTTAACAGGGACTATGTAGTGTCAGTGGCTGCTGCAGATGAACTGGCTGAATCGTACTGTTCAGGACCTCGCCCAGGTCTTCAATGGTGAGTAGGTCTCCGCACTTAACCTCACCACCTTGATACTTGTAGCCTCCGAGCCAACCCCAGAAGAGAAGAGCTTCGACCTGTGACCGTCAATGCTTGTTCCACGTACTCGTGATAGATATTGATAACGTACAGCGCCCTGCATCTGTCGGCTCCACATGTTGTTGAATTTGTAGTATGGCATCTTTGACGCAGCGGTAGAAAGCTTGCCGACAGTCTCTACTACATTGCTTATGGGCTCCTTGGCAGCTTCTAACACTTCGGAGACTGAACAATGGTCAGCTATTGTGTAGATGGCCAGCCAGCATTAACTCACGGCTTCCTACGGGTGTAGAATGTGCTCTTGACAGCACGAACGAGACGTTTCGGTCTAAAATATGTCAGAGAAACTCAATTGCACAGTCTTCGATGCATACTCTGCTTCTCGAGCGCCTGGATGATGTCTTTCAATTCCTGGCGCGTGGTGAGTGCGTGCTCACGTGCTTTCCCGCGAGCCGCCACTTACATCGCGCACCACCGTATCCTGGTCGACGCGGGCCTGCAAGTCCTGGAAGATGGCTGGATTGACGCCTGTCATCTTTGGCACGCTAAAGAGGTGTAAGTGACAGTGGGAGATGCGACAGTGGTGGAAAAGGTTAGCGACGTTGAGGTTAGCGGGTATTGTGCTGCGCAAACAGCAGCGGGCAAAATTTCGTGGATGTGCACGACACGACTTCAGGCAGCTGCTAAACGCGTGAGTCTGCAGCCGTCCTCTTGCATCACGTTACATAGCATTTGTGCTATCGTCGTCGTGATCCCGACATATGCTTTGCTTCGTCGCTAGCAAAAGCTCACTGATGAGTCTCTAGGTTGGGCTCAACAACAACCGACACTACCACTTTTCGCGGCCTTGCGTACGCGCGCAGTCATGAGGCACATCTTCTACTCGACTGGGTAACTTCTTGCGCGCCCCGCGGTTCGTATGATAGGTTGGCATTCTGCATAGACCGTTTGAGGATTCCGCCGGCGGAATTCTATGACCCTGAGTTGGTTCATCCTTCGTGTATCGGAAGTGTGCCGATATGGCAAGCGCAGTGCGAAGAAGCTGTCTAGAAAAGCTCCACGAACAATCTCAGCGCACGCTCCCTGCAATCCTAACCAAATCTACGGTGCGACAACTCGGTTCTCGGTTACAAAGGCATGATTCTTCGAGCATGTCATCAGTTCCGCGGAAGCATGGAATGCCAAAAAGTTGACGACATCGAAGCCTTGCTGCTCAGTGTCGACAAGCATATCGCTGTTCTCAGAAGCCTTTGGACCCAGCGTTTTGGGCAGTCCGCATGCGCTGACTCGCTGGAGGCCATTAAAACATGGTCAAATTTACCCACCCTTTTGTGCCAAGTAGGCCAAGCTGCCGTGCAACCCTGTCGGAAATTCTGGACTGCAGCAGCGGCTTCCAATTATACTCGACCATGCATGTCGAAGGAGTTTACGTCTCGTCTCTTATTGGACGGGAGCAGCGTTTTGCCCTTAAGGCAGCCTACCGTCAGCCAGCGCGCCCGCGATGGCCACCCCTATACTAAACTCGGGTCCGCCAACCCCGGCGAGTCGAGGGATTTTGTAACGGGGGGCGCAGCCACGCTGTTGAGTCTCTCGTAAGGCTGGCTCACTTATGATGGAAATCCCCCGCTGGCTGACCATCGCCCTCTCTTGACCCTCCGTGGGGCGTCGACCGACACAATGATGGCCGCTCTTGCTCAGCGTCGCGTTATCGCCTTCGCCGCGGCTTTTATTGCGATTTGTGTGCTGCTTGTGTCCTCCCAACATTATTACTACGCTCTTCCCGTCTCGCACAATGGCGTGAACACAACACCAGTCGGAAATGGACATGCTGGCAACACGAACACAAAGCCGGAACCCGCGTTCGAACACAAGCACGATATTGCTGAGAGCAAACCCGCCCCTGCTCCTGTGGCAGACACCAACAAGGGCGCAGCCAATAATGGCGACGGTAGCAACATGGAACACACACCTGACCTTTTTGACAACCAAAACGACGATAAGGAGTCACACAAGGACGACGCTGGGAAGGACGAAAAGCCATTGAAGGGGGAGAAGCCTACAAAGGCGGACGCTGCGACAACTGCAGCAAGCGAGGCCGTCGCCACACCTACACAAAGTGAAGCCGTTGCGAAATCGACAAACAGTGCCACTGCCGAATCAGTTTCTGAAGACAGCGGCGCCGCACAAGCCGCAAAGACGAGCAGCGCTGCGAACCCTTCAAAATCGGATGCCGCTGAACAGGCCCCGGAGAACGACGAGAGCAAGCCTCCTTCCAACCACATTGTCAGCCCAGAGCACGGCAACCCGAACAACAATGGCAAGCATGAAGATGGCAGGGAGAAGCTCGCCTATGTTACCTTCCTCTCCGGAACCCTCGACCACGATGAGGACCTCGAGAAAGACAACTACTTCATTGCGATCCGAATCCTCATCTGGCAGCTGCTGCACCAGCTCGAGACCCGCACCAAGGACATCGACGTCGTTGTCATGGTCACGCCCTCTGTCTCGCAATCGCGACGCATTCGACTCGAACGCGACGGCGCCATCGTCTATCCCGTCGAATTCCTGCGCTCCGACAACCGCTGGGCCATGGCTGAGGACCCTCGCTGGGGCGATGTCATGACCAAGCTGCGCGTGTGGGAAATGACCCAGTACAGCCGTATCCTCGTCATGGACGGTGACAGCATGCTGGTCCGCCCTCTCGACGGCGTCTTCAACGACCCCGGCGCGAAGATCCAAACCACCATCAAGAACCACGTAAACTACACCGCCATCGAGGGCGAAGCGCCGCTCCCCGACACATACCTTCTTGCCTCCCTCTCCGAAGTATGGGACTCAACGCACGAATTTCCTCCAACCGACGGCACAGGTTTGAAGAAGCCAGGCTACATGAACGCCGGCTTCTTCATCCTCGCCCCCTCGCTCGCCGCTTTCGAACACTACCGCTCCTTCCTCGAGATCCCGAACTCTTTCGATCCCAAATACCCCGAGCAGAACCTGATGAACCAAATACACACGTGGAATGGGCCCATGCCGTGGAAAGAGCTCAGCTATACGTGGAATATCCGATGTCCCTCGGACAACGATATTGACAAGGGTCTGGTTAGCTTGCACGAGAAGTGGTGGAAGCAGCCCTACCTGTACAACAATGACAGGACAAAGGCGTGGTTGCTGAGCAGGAGGTGGGAGATGAAGGGCTTTTACGAGGCCTATGACCGATTTGCCCAGCACGGGGATCGTGAGAGGAGGTGATGATATGTGTAATACTTCTTTTTACGATTAGATCTCTCGTTTGGAGTTCTTTTGGGTATTGGGTGTTTTTTGAACAGGGTTGAAATGTTGTCTGAATATGCATGTGGAACTGTAGAAAGTGCTTTTACAGATCTGGTACTAGTTTTGATACCTCAATACATTTTTCAAACGTTCATGTACTGTATTTGCTTTGCCATTGTGACATGTTGGATGCAAAGGAGCCGCTGCCTGTTATGCGCCATGCGCCTCGCCATTCCATAAAAGCCCCAGGCGCAACGCGAATAGCGTGCACACTCTGCCGCGCATCACAATCTCCCGTCCCCAGACCCCACGCGTCCCGTCGCAATGGTGCGTCCGGAGTCTGCCCGATTGGCAACGTGCTTCC
Source organism: Phaeosphaeriaceae sp. UM 1110 (assembly GCA_000263175.2). Lineage (NCBI taxonomy): Eukaryota > Fungi > Ascomycota > Dothideomycetes > Pleosporales > Phaeosphaeriaceae > Phaeosphaeriaceae sp. UM 1110. Next base: position 6,660 of record AJMS01010115.1, read on the forward strand.
GTATATGGTGCTACATTGTAAAGACCGTAGCGACTGACTCGCAAGCTTTGGCTATGGGTTGCCGTTTGTATTACAGGACGACGACCGCCCGCGACGGGCTGAGAGCTGGCAGCCTCGCAGTGTCGTCGTGGGTGCGAATCGGGCACAGACGAGCCTGACGCTTCCGACATGTTGTCTTTGGCTGTACTCGAGTCGTAAGAGGCTGTGAAATCAATTCGGCGCGGTAGACCGTGGAGGAGAGGCGGGCGGGATAGCTGTTGATGACGCCGGTGTGGAGGTTATCTTTCACTTGTGAATACTTGCTTGGGCAGTTCTGAGTAGATGGTGTGACTAGATGGGCTGGTGGCATTTTTACTTCGTATAGCGGACTTCTGTAGACACACATGATATATTCAGAAAGTACGAGGAACTATTCCTTATGTTTCGGCAAGCTTGAAGGCATCTTGACAGAGAATTGAGAACCGTAAGCCTGCCGCGAATGCTGATTGCATGGATTTTGCCCTCGCTGATGGATTAGATAGCCAGATGGATATATACGACTTTGTCAACTGAACCTTGAATGATGAAGTGCCTTTGATTGCGACTGGTCCAAGAGCGGAAAATGTACAGTATGCTGTAAGTAAACATGATAATGTCGATTCTTCAAGTGACGATCTCTTGGGAACTGCATTGCTTGCCCTAGCCTGGCTACCGCCGGAGGTGAACGTGTGTTACTGACGCGCGATCAAACTCACGTTCACCGACGACACTATGAGGGTGACTTCTACCAGAAATGCTGCTCACCAAGTAAAGGAAGCTCTTCACGATTGGTATTTCTATGCCAATCCTTAGTCACCACGACAATATTTTGATCTTCCCTCACTTTTATATATACGTGTAACTCCCCAATACTTTATCTCTGTACCACGAACAATTCACCGCCGGGACTAGCTCTAACATGTCGCTCGCAACCGAATCGACCTTAGTTCCAGAATCCAAGCTCCGGTCGTACCTCAAAGATATACTCGACGACCTTCCCAATACTCTGCCCGATTACAATGAGGCGCGATTCCTTGGTATTACACCATACCATACACCCAGATCATCCTCGTGAGCTGATAAATTCTACCAGATGACCTCACCTTCCTCCTCCGCAGTCCCCTCTTCCTCTACGCTATCTCCCCGCGTCTTACTGCTACCACTTCATCAGACACTTACCTCCCGCCAACATCGATATCTTTCTCCAGTAAAAGTTCTGCCAACGACAACGCCATCTTCGACATCACCCGCCTCGAGATCCGCATCCGATGGACCGAAAGCAGCTGGGCGGCGCAGCTCGCCTACAACGACAATGTACTTCTCGAGGGTCGACAAGTGGGCGTTGACCAGGAGGAAGGGTTCATACAGTGCTTCTTTTGGTTCGTGGAAGAGGCATCGTTCTTGGCGTGGGAGTACAAGGCGAGAGAAGGAATGGTGGCGTCGAGTGATATTGTTCATGTGGAGGAGAAGGTCTGGAGTTCGGGTCGCGCGAGGGTGAACGATGCGAAGAGGAAGAGGTCGCTGAAGTTGAAGATCAGGCTGAGGAATACGCTGCGCGGGAAAGCAGGAGTTTGGCGTGTGGAGTGACGTAGGATCAGTGAACGATGATGGAAGCGCCAGATGTTGAATCGTGTCAATCAACTGGAGCTCTATAGAACTCGATGTCTGTGGCAAAAGTAGCAACTTTTAGTACACAGGCATGTAGTACCACAAGCGTACTTGCTCGGAATTTTTGCAAGTTATAATGCGTTGCAGTCCTTTCGGTAGAGCTGTGACTTGTGCGAGGTTGGATTGCGGCTGATGCGGTGCATCTTCAAAGTCCGCCTACTTCGTATGTTCACATTTTAGCGTTCCTGTGGAGTCAGAAACCGTCGTCACGGGAGTCTCATCACTGTATCGCCATTAGTTATGCGATGTCATTTAGCAGTCCCAAGGGGAACACTAACATGATGAAGAATTCCTGTATCAATTCCGGCTGCTCGAGACCCTTTCTCGCGTGCAAGGCGTCTACTTTCATAAAGCGCGCCCAGAATCCGCCGTTCTGGTCCATGTTGGCGTCAATGACGCTGCTCCACAGTCTACTTCGCTCCACTGGCCAGCCACTTACTGGGTCGACTTCTTCCTCCTCGATCTCGATCAAACGTTTGTTCAACAATACATGTTGTTGCGCATCCCACAGCCCCTCTCGTGGTGGGTTTCGCTCGAGAAGAGCGAGTGCTTCGCGGCGTGTGGTTGGACAACGACAGCGTTGGGCGACGAAATCTACCGCGGGTATAAACGAGATCTCAAACAAAAATCGAGCCGTGTGCTGTACAAAATTGGGCTGCATTGAGTCCAGAATTCTTCGCGCGTACTTTAGTATGGCTTGGAAAGCTGGAAGATGCTTGTCAAAAGCCGTTTGCCGAGTCGTCGCAAGGCATGAAGACCAGATATGATAAACATTCCAGTGCATCAACGTGGTGTCCACGACCAGATCATCGCTCTCAGAGAGGTTTTGTGATTCCGCAAACTTCAAAACAACCTCATGCCAGGCGCGCTGGCAAGCGAGCATGTTTTCCTGCTCCGAAAGCTCATCTGCCGTGAAAATATGATCAGGTTCGAGGAAGGGTATCCGAGTCATCTTTCTGAGATGAAGAATAGACTGATTACGCAGTGTGTGAGCGGAAATTTGGAGCTCCCGTACGTTGCTGAAGTGTAGACTCTGATAGTGTTCCACCTTTGGTTTGACAATTTGCGCGAAGTTTTCGACAGGGACGCCATACATCATGGCACATGCCATGGCTCGCTCGAACAAGGGTGCCAGCTCGTCTTGTATCATAGTGCTCCCGCAAAGAACAGATGGATGAATCGTGGCCGACGAACTGTCCAAAGGGGAGGAGAACGGCGAGTCATGCTTACCCTGCGGATGGGAATGCGAAATCACCCTCAAACCGCTTATGAGATGCGTAAATGCCGTATGGTAATTAGCTCGGATGAACTCGATACAGACAAAGAGCAGGCACGTAACGAGACCGATCTCTGGTCTGTATGAGGCCTCACTCATGCGGTCAATCAGGCTTCTCACAGACTTGTTGTAATGTCGCAACAATGTCCCGTTCTCACATTGGCTGACAAGCCTTGAGCGAGCGTGTCTCATGCTTCCATCCTCGGTGCTGTGTAGATAGCCAAGAGCGATCAAGGCATGGCGGACCGCGGGCTCTGAATAGGCCATTTGAAGAGTTGTGCGAGACCAGAATTCACGATCGAAGTTACTTGATAGCATCGGCTGGGCGCAATGGTAGTAGAATTCAAGGTATCGCGCGCCCTCGTCCGAGACCGAAAGCAGGGGTATCCCATGTAGGGGCCTTGAGTCCTTGCGAGAATTCCAGACTTGCACGTGGAAGCCATCATCAGGACTGGTGTAGCCGTCACATTTGCGGCCTGTGCTTGTACATCTGTTCACATTAGTCCCGTGCAGGCAACGCAAGCAACGCAGGCACAAGGAATAGTGCGCATACTTTCTGCAGCTAGGCCTAAGCTCGTCGCATTTGATTCGTCGGACTCTGTATAGTGTCAGCCGCTGATTTGATGAAACCGAATGCTCTGATCCAGGGGATTGAGAAGTCCGCAGAAACCTACTTGCATGTCTTACACCCAGTCTTCACTTTGGGACCACTTCGGCGCGATTTTTGAGCCATTCTGATTCATCTGAGCTGACTTCGCGAGACTGCGAGTGGTGTGGACGATGTATGGACGTCTCCATGATGTATGTGCTGAGACGTGATGAAGAGACTTGAAGGATGCCCTGGTACAAGCTAGAACTATTCGGGGGTTGAAGGGTCCCTAGCGTCACCGTCATTCACGTGCTTTTACGAACGGACGAATCACGTCCTAGTGACCCATCGTCTTTAATCAAGGTGCTACGATGGCAAAGCATGTTTCAAAATCGAGTTCCTTTGCGAGGATTGAGATCACCCATTTGGGATTATCCGAGGAAGAGCAACTCAGTATGAGAATAGGTCGCCAAATACATACTTTTGGTCTGCAACTAGAGACGGTGCACTGCGAATATCTTAAACTTGAGATCTCGCAACATAGGTGATCATTTAGTATAGTGACTTCGATCGCGTAAATAGACATTGATGGAAATAGAATGCTTTGGTTCAATGGCAATGACATTGCTTGCGTCTATGCCTTATATCCCCGAAACATAAAATCAGCAACACAGCATCGCGATAAGTGCCTGATCATTCCAGATCTGATGTCTTACGCATCCTCGCGCCCTGACTAGACATGTGTCCGTGCGTGACTCCTCTCACTCGTTCAGAAGACATGGTTTGACTTTCTCTTGCCCTTGCCATTCTTCTTGGCCTTCTCCCTTTCCAGCCTCCTGTCGGCTTGCCTGGACGTGTGTTGGGGCGTGTTAGGATCCACTACAAGTTCTTTATCTTCATGGTCTGCCGAATTCGCCGGGGATGCATCAGCAGCCGCTCCAGGGTTGGCCTGCGATGCAGTGTAGGTCTCATGAGGTGCCTTGCCATGTATCTCTTTTGGTCCACATCTCGATACAAACAAAGCACCTAAAGCTTCTAGATACTCGGGTCGGGCACTTGACCAGATTATATGCTCAGGTCTGCGCAAAGGAGGTCCCCACCGCTTGTAGTACTGCACAAGGATATTTGACATCCACTGATAGGCCATGGACTCGGGAGGAGACCATGAGCCAGTGTTCTCTGTGAAGTTCTTCGGATCCATGTAGGTGTTTTTCAGTGTCCAAGAATTGCCACTCAACGGGTCGAAATCCTCAGGCTTGATGGGCACCGCGCCTGGAGTCTGGTTATGCCCTGCGATCGCGTTCTTCATCCATTTATCGTCCTCCCTTACTACGTTCTCGGCCAACAAGCCCGCTGGCGCAGTAAAAGTGATGTGTTTGCGCGTCGTCCCACGAATTCCTGTAACGACGAAAGGCGACTGTGGGTTATTGAAAATTCCTGGTCGAGCTGCCATTTGCGTTAGTGACCACGGTACAAGTATGAGCGAGGAGTGACTCACTCAATATGGCCGTCATCCTTTCGTATGCAGTCCGTCTCGCAGCCGATCTGGCACTCCGGCTGGTGAAGCGCACAGTTTTCACTTGATCAAAGAATCGTATCAGTAGCGCCTCGGTGTCAGCGTCCAAGCGATCATCGAATATCTCTTCATCGCCGTCGACTTGATTTTTTGCTTCAGCCGGGCGATGCTCATCAGCCGAAGGTATTGGGCCTTTTATGTCAGGCTGCTTTGCAACTTTACTCTCCTCTCCTCTCATAGCCGGCTTGAGCTCAACGGTCCCCTTACGTCTACATGCATGCTTGGGGGGCTGTTCCCGAAGCTGCTGCTGCTGCTGATGCTGATGAATATCATTGCTCACTGCGGCACGGCTGAGGGCATCTTTTTTAGCCTTTTTCAAGGGTTTACATGTCCTTGGTTTTGGATCTTAGCGTGTGTAAGCGCCTGGAATCGCAATTCATTGGTTGTGCTGTACTCACTAAGGCTGCGAAAAACTGCGAGGTTCTGTCTGAAGGAGGGCAAATCCCGTCTTCCATTGAGCACATCTCCAGCAGCGATACAGAACGCTTCTAGGCTGTTTTTGCCCCCATCTGTCAAGCTGTCCAGGAGATCGCAGAAGGGCGCCCAGTGATCGGATGCCGTTGGTAGTTGGCAGGCTCCAGGTGGAAAAAATTTGTCGATAGCGAGGTGAATCGCTGCCCGATCTGCATTGTCATGCCCGCTGCTTCCCACGGTAGGCGAAGAAGCTGCGGCGGGTCTCTTTGGGTCCTTGGACCCATTCAGCTTTCCAGAGCCTTCAAGCTGGTCGGACTTATTGGCGTCGATAATTGACACCGAAGGCGCCTGAGACTTGGAAGCCGTGGTCACTGTAGGATGGTTGGGCCCTACGGATGCGACGAGACTCTCGGACGGTTTGAAATTGCCGGACGCGTTGAGTGTGTTGGCAACGGTGAACTCATCAGCATCGTTGTGCCTGTCTGACTTGATGAGGCCCTCGGTCTTGTTCGGCTGTTCGGCATCTTTGAAAGTATCCCCATGATAGGGCTGCTCTGGTTCTTGGGTTTGCACAGGCTCTTGGAGTTCCACAGGTTGCTGATGCTGCTCAGGCGCCGCGTGCAGCTCGAGTGCTTCGAACTCGTTCGGCAGCTTGGATGGGTCCCAATCCATAGTGATTGTGACGCGAAGCGATGGTGTACAAATGGTGTAGCAATATTGGGCAATGTAGTGTAGCGATAAGGCTACCGTATGTGCGGTTGATGGTAAGTAAAGACCAGGCTGGGATGAGATTGCAAGATTGGCGTGTCAGTAGTCGAACCGATGTCGAGCAAAGCAGTTGCGGCCGTATAGAGCAAGGTCGGCAGGTGCAGACTGATATCAGCCTGATGCTTCTCGATAACTTTTCAGAGCGACTTGTCCTACCACGAACATCTTTCTGTCTCGTGAGGAGACTGTGAAGCCCGAGTGACACAGTACTGGCTGACCGTCCATGCTATTATGGTATGCCTATGCAGCCTCATGTAAGGCTCATAACCATTCTGAAAGCCTCCGCAAACTCAGCGCAAGCCCAGTCTTCATCATCGCTGTCTTCCGGGGCAAACCTCGATCCTTTGTACTCATCCTTGGAAAATCTGGCTGAAGGGCTGAGCTCGAGACGCAGGCAAGCACGCAGTTTCTCGTTGTCCATAGGGCATCTTGGACGCATCCATCCCACGGCAAGAGCGATACGTTGTTGCTTGGTCTTGTTGTCGACTGCAAAAAACGCTGGTCTCCACATTCGCCCGCCAGGTGACGTGAGCTTGACGGTCAAGGTGTCGATGTTTGGAAATTGCTGCAGTGTCTTTGCGCCGCCATGGACGATGCTGGGCCAGAAGCGCCGCTTCCATGCATAATTTACTTCATCGAGATCAGCCTTGTAAAGTCGCGGGTCTGCATCGGCCATATACACGACATGTTTAACGAGTTGGCGATACACGAGCGATGTCTCCAAGGGGTTCAATGGCCCGATGCGATACACATTATCCCTGT
>AJMS01010114.1:0-13687 GCA_000263175.2 Phaeosphaeriaceae sp. UM 1110
ACAACCACTTTGGCGTTGAGTGGACATTGGATTCAGTTTGTAGCTGCTTGCGCAAGCAACACTCATTTCACAATGACGTTCACCAAACCATTGCTCATTGTGTGCTTTACCAGTGACTTTGACCATTTATAGATCATGCCCTCCTTCCATAAAACCCTCCAGTACAGGTACACAAAGACAACAATACAAAGAGTTGAAGGCTTCAATCGCTACAAATCAATACAAACATGGCTCTCAGGCGCACTACTACATTAGTGGTATACCTAGCACCAACAGAGGATGACGACAGAGTAAACCTAGAGAACTATAAGACCCCGAAGGACTTCCGCGACGCTTTCAAGAGTGAGGCAGACCGGCCTCCAAAGTGGAAATTAACGTACGAAACCGATTCTCCCCCGAAGCTTCAACCAAAGTCTGGCGATGTTCACACTGGCTTTCATTATCTTCTGACGTACAGTGCCCCAAATAAGTTTCCACACCAGCACCTCAAGACCATAGCGGCTGGTAAGGCGTCGCAAGAGCCACTCTCGAATGGTGCATGGAATGAGATGAAGATGGACTTCTCGTACTTGAAAAGAGGATGCAAGAACTTGTATTACCTCGGGGAGGACGAGGAGGATTCTAGCGAGAGGTCGGAGGATGAGGGACGAGATATTCCTGTCCCGAGTGTAGAGAAGGATGAGAATGGTAATTTGTATAGTTCCTCAGCATAGATACGTCCTTGATCTGATCATGATTAATGATTGATATGCCGGTAGCATATATCATTTTCAAAATTGTTGTATTTACACGCCTGAAGCAAACTACTTCGCGCATCCTATGTACATGTACGTTTGGTATTTGACGCTCATTTAGGCCGCAAACCTCATAGCAGCAGTTGCGTTCGCAAGAGGCCAGTTGATACCCTTGTCAGCCGCGCCAGTGTTACCGAGTCCAGCGCAGTTGTAAAGACCGACCGGGTTGTTTTGAGTTGCCCTCAGATACTGTAGGTCGATGCATTGTTCTGTCGAAATGTCAGTGCTCTACTTGTTCCCACTGAACATAGGCTGTCCACTTACGAGTACCTGGCGACGCCTCCAATGCGATCCTGCCATCTGCCATCGCGACCCACTTCTGCGCGACTTCAGTGTCCGAGCAGTCCCGTAGATAGATGTTTGCCATGTCCTTCCATGCGCTCTTCGGTCCTGCGTCCATGCACAACGTGGTGTCGGCGAGCTGGATCTTGGTCTGGTTGTTCTTGATGTACCATTGTTGCTCTGGTTTCGAGGTGATTTGTTGGCTGTGACAAAGAAAATGTTTAGATGTGTCGTTTGATTATGGACGGGATCCTTACACGACGAGAGTGCTGCCATTTGTGCGGGTCTTTGGCACGATTACATATTTGGTGTCTTGTTTGGAAGTAATGTAGACTCTGCGGTAGCCCTCAGGTACTGCTTGAGCAACAGCAGTTGCTGCGAATGCCAGAGTTGCAAGTGTAGTGAAAAGCATCGTTGATGAAATGAGGAAGTTTCCTGGTACACGGAATGGGAGGATGGGTAGATCTGAGTTTATAGCTATGTGGGTCTCGTAGTACAAACAAGCATTGGTGTTTGAGCTTCAACGTCCCAAAAACCCAAAGTAGGTATATGTTCGAGAATCGTGGGGCCTATTACCCTGCTTCATTTACAATGTGGTGCAGCTGAAATGGTTCGTCTGCGACCCATGAACAGCAATTTAAACATTTATCCGAGCATACAATGACGATCGGTAGTTTCCCACAACCTGATGTATTGCAGCGGAAAATTGCAAGGCGCGCAAACTCTACTATACTCCAGGCGAGTTTTACATGAATCCGATCGCAGAGCGGGGTGCACTAGGACTTTTCGCTCCCACTCCGTTGTGCCTCATGTCTTGCCTTCCCTTCTTCCTTCAACTTGGCATCGTCAGCCCTGTTGAGCTCAATGTGGGGTATCAAGGTCCACGAAGCAATAAATGCAAGTGCATTGAGTGCGGCGGTAACAATGAAGACGAGCCTGAAGCCTTTCACGTAAGCGGCAGCAAGTTCGCCACGTATATTCTCCGTGCGTTCGTCTCCAAATTCACTTCTGAATAGCTCTGGTGAATTGATTAAGAGCTGCATAGCCTCGCTAGACAAGCCATGAGGCTTCAATGTCGCACGGATCGCGTTGTTAATGAATGTGCCAGACAATGCCAGACCAAGGGTGCCACCGAGGTTGCGAATGAAGTTGCGAACGGACGTGACAATCGCCATATGCTTACGCTCAACGCCCGCTTGAACCGCTATCAGCGATGGTTGTAGTGTGTTACCGAGTCCGAATCCCGAAAGAAGTGCGAAGCCGATTTGCTTGCCCAGTGAAGGCTCATCGAGGGTGGAGAAAAGGCCCATGCCGATTGCCCAGGTTGCCCACCCAATGAGAAGACACTCTCTGTATCGACCAAAGCGGTGAATGTATAGACCTGAGAGAGTACTGAAGAGTGCTTCGATCTTGTAAGCTTCGTGCACTTGACCACATAGGCGACTTACTTTGAGTGAGAGTGATAGGTAACAAAAGTGCGCCGGCCTTGACAGCAGAGTAGCCACAGACCAATTGTCCAAAAGACGGCACGTAAAATGTCTGGACGAGAAAGCCCCATCCGTTGATGAACATAGTCAACATGGCACCGTTCACGATTCTGAACTTGAAGATCTCCACTAGTCTTCATGTCAGTACTTGTTCGCCATAACGTGGCAGAGATGGTGTGTATCAGGCTGCAACTTTGCAAGGGGTTGAACTCACTGGGCACAAGTGGTACAGATGTTCCTTTCCACTGCCATAGCACAAAGAAGATGGACACAAAAACGCCAATCGTAAGTGTAGCCAAAACATGAGCTGAGATCCATGCATGCTCTCCGCCGGCCCATGCTGCGAAAGGAGAGAAGTAAATTAGCAAAGTTATGTAGAGAGAGAAGACAAATGTGGGCGGGGTGGGCGCTTAAGAGAATAGCTATATACGTTCTCAGAAGCTACGTAACGAGCTCAGAAGGTAGTGCTGGGGTGTTTACGGCGATGTAATCCTCAAGAAAGAACTTACTGCAAGATGTTAGCGGACATATTAGGGAAGCACTAGTTGTAGCGAGTGCTTACCTCAAAGCTAGGACAAGCAGTGCTGATCCTGTCAATGCAAGAAATGTGCCGAAATAATCGATGGCAGCAATTTTTCTGTACGATCTCAGAATGATGTTTCCAGCATACAGTCCGTCAACTTACTTCTTCCAATCGCCTTGCACTTTGCGCAAAGGCATGAAGAAGGCCACACAGGCTGTTGTCAAAACACTGACAAAGACGTTCAATCGAAAGATCCATCTCCTTGATTTTCGTCAGTATCGTCGTCTCCTTCGTGATTAGTACCAAACGCACCATGATTCTCTACCCTGCGAAGCCAACGCCGCGCCGATTGGTGGTCCAATGCCGTTTGCCAGAGCGACCACCGATCCCTACGCTGATGTCAGGCCACATTCATAGTAATGCCTCGCGCCATGACTTACTAGTATACCTTGATACTTTCCTCGTTCCCGCAACGGCACGATGTCAGACACGATCATCTGCGCCACTGACATAAGACCGCCGCCTCCTACGCCAGTAAATGCCCGAAATACGATGAGCTGCAGTGACGTCTTTGCTAAGGACGCAGCCAAGGAGCCAAGAAAGAATATGCCAATGCCAGCGATCAAGAGTACCTTGCGGGACCAGATGTCCGACAAGCGACCGTATAACAATTGGAAGGAGGTCGATGTGAGAAAATACGCGCCCGCGATCCATGCACTTTCAGAGCTGGCGTTCAGATCCCGGCTTACAATCGTTAGAGCTGCAGCGAGTGTCGTTTGATCCATCAGCGCGAGAAGATCAACACTGGCGCATGCCAAGAATATCTTTGAATGTGAGAACCAGATAGAATTATGCTTGGTGATGTAACGTACAGTAATGATGGTCTTCTTTGGAACATAATTCGTCTGTTCATTGAAATCAGGATGAACAGCCCTCTCAAGTGAAGATGGCCTGGCTACCAGCCCAGTCTCTGATGTGGGCAGACCAATCTTTGCGTCAATAGCTTTTGTAGCCATCATTGCGGCTTCGTTGGAGAGTTCTGGTGTTTGAGACTGTTGTATCATGATCGATAGCGTTGGAGCGTTTGAGTGCAGTGCCCTCTCGCGAGCACAGAAGAGCAGACTTTAAAGTCTCGGTCGCAGATGAGTTAGATGGGTGATTGGGAATCTAAAAGATGAACGTTCTAGCCTTTTAGCGGACCCAGTCAAAATTTGCGCTTTGACGATGTTCCTCATGCACGCCAAGTCGTGTATGATATTGATGTGCAATGCGGGCTGCCGATGTCGAGTTAGGTAGGTGCACAGTAGCTGCAAACGACGGTATTGTGAAGCGGTAAACGCAATCGCCAAGCTTCCACCCCAGTCTGACTTTGCAAGTTTTCTCAGGGTTTATTTGCTCCGAACACTGTATCGATGGGCATGGTTGGCTGCAGCACCGAACAATGATGTGTGTGCCGCTGGAGCGCTGAACCCGCCTCAGCTAGATGGACAGAAGGAAGACGCTCTCCTTGAGTCCATTTGATCGAACCCTGCTTTGATGTCGGGAGTATTACCTGTCGAGATCTCCGTCCTTAAGATGTTTCATTGCTAAATTCGTTGGAAAAAGCGCTTTGAGCATAAAATGTCCCGGAGCTAGAAGAAGAATGCACAAGCAAAATGTCTTCTTGGCGTCTACTGCACTCAGGTTTCATAGCTGCATCCCCGTGCATTACACCATATCTTAGTCTGTGGAAAGAACGATCTTGTTGGAGGATCTCAAGTGCAACGTGGGGTAACTAACCTCAATCAGGCAAGGCTCGCCCAGGCATGTAGACAACAATGTGCTCATAAGAACGCACATCGAAGCTACACCATCACTGCGTCACGAAACTCCACTCACTTGGACAAAGGAAAGCCAGGGGTAAGACCATTCAGATCTGTGGGCATCTCCGACCCTTGTCAACTACCACTTCAATGCCGCGACAACAGAGTGAGTACCGCCATAGATGCGGACCCTGGCCACGATTGGCGCCATTGGTCACGGATGACCATGCTGGACATTTTTTTGTTTGACCGATTTCGTATGCTCGCCGCCGTGAACGAGCTCTAGTATGGCTTGCCATCAGTATAAAGGGACGTCGTGGCAGCGAAATATCAACTTCAAAAGCACAGACTCAGACAAAACATCTGCACGAATATGTCTTCAACAAACATCCTCAACGTGTACTCTGGACCAGATGCCATCCAACAATACTTCGACCCCGATGTTCTTCCACCTCTGCCACTTGTTGAGATTCCCCCTTCGCTCAACCCATACTATGGAGATGGTGTCAAAATCTTCGCCAAGATGATGTCCATGCATCCTGCAAACAACGTGAAGATAATGCCAGGTAAGCACCGTTAATTGGAGAAATACTCAGGTAACTTATAGATCTTGTAGCTATGAACATGCTCAGTCAGGGCGTCCAACCTGGAAGCACCAAAACTGTGATCGAATACTCATCCGGCTCCACCGTCATCTCGTTAGCACTAGCCTCTCGAATCTACCACCGCATTCAAGATGTGCGAGCATTCTTGTCAAACAAGACCACAACCCCGAAGCTCAGGCTGATGCAATTCTTCGGCCTGGATATGTAAGTGGTACACTTCAACATGTTTCGTGCGAGTTGCTAAGCTTCGAAGCACATTGTTTGGGGGGCCATCCCAGCCGGAGCCGCTCGATGAGCGTGGCGGTATTCAACGTGCACGGCTACTGGGTCAGGAAGACGAGAAGACTTTAAATGCGAACCAGTACGAAAATGACGGGGTATGAAACATGCTCAAATCCCCTTCAGACCCATGTAAGTGCTCACCACTAGCAGAACTGGCAGTCACATGTCAAGTGGACCGGGCCGCAAATCCTCCGGCAACTCCCGAACATCAACCTCTTGTGTGCAGGAATGGGTACTTCTGGTACTATGACAGGTCTCGGTCAATTCTTCAAGCAGGCTAAGCCTTCAGTAACACGACTAGGGTTAGTCGCTTGGCAATGTGGTGATTGACCAAGGTGAACTAACAATCGTCCAGGGTCTGTACCGCGGCTGGTGATCGAGTACCAGGACCAAGGTCATTTGCCCTCCTAGCTCCTGTCGAGTTTCCCTGGCGCGACTCTGTTGATGCCATCGAAGAAGTGGGTTCGAAGGATGCGTTTGGCTTGTCCTTGCAGCTTTGCCGCGAAGGCCTAGTCTGCGGGCCGTCTTCGGGCTTCAATCTTCAAGGTAAGTGCAGACGTGTGCGCCCTGACTTAAAATCAAAACTGACATGAAAAGGGCTTCTGAACTATCTCAGCAAGCGAAAGGCTGCCGGTACGCTCTCGGAACTCGCAGGCTCAGACGGTACTATCAACTGCGCTTTCATTTGCTGTGATCTCCCATATCAGTATATCGATGAGTACTTTGATAAGGTTGATGCCAAAGAGTTCCATGCTATCAAGAACGAGGTCGGTCCTCTGCGGTCAACGTCTGAGAATAATATGCTGATGAGGCGCAGAACCTTGTAAAAGTCGACCTGTACCGTTACGACGAAGCATGGGAGCTGCAGCCAGCCGAAGCGATTGCACAATACTCTAAGAACAACGACACATCGTCCGAAACTGTCCTGATCGACCTCCGTAAACCGGACGACTTCATCTCAAGCAGTATCCCAGGCTCCTACAACTTGCCGCTGCAGAGTCTGAATTCCTCGACCCCAAGTCCCTTCTTCGATGCCACAACTCTGGAGCAGCAATGGAAAGAGCTTGATGGCATGCTTTCGGCGAACAAGATCAGTGCATATGAGCTTGCAGGGAAGAACGTCGGGGTCATTTGCTATGACGGAGATACAGCTCGTGTCGCCACGAGTGTGCTCCGAGCTAAAGGGATCACCGCAAGTAGCATCAAGGGAGGTTTCCATGCCCTGACAAAGCAGTTGCCGAGTTTGCAGAGAAAGAGCCGAGTGTCGTTCCAACAGTGGTTGGAAACGTCCGACGCATCCGACAGCGAGCTTGAGACAGATCTACTATCGCCCAAGATCGAACCTCGCCAGGAAGTCCTGGTGAATGCGCCTTGATGACCGAGATGCTGTGTACGCAAGTTGAAAGCGGTATGCCGATTGGTGCCCGAAAATAGTGGATTTTCTTTGGCTTCTGTTTTCAAACTTTGGCACAGCCAGAGACAACGATTCCCCATGCATTGTTCATATTCCCACTTCTCAAGAGTTACGGTTTTTGTTTTGTGTTTAGCGACATTGACGCCGTGGTGCAATGGAGATCTGTTGCTGGTCAGTCGGACATAATGATGTCATGAAAGTTAGCTAGAAATCCAAAGTGCAAAAGTTCAAATGTGCAAAAACTGTTCTACGTGCATATGGTACGCGACATCGACATTATCGCGCGAGGAACATTATCGGGACTGATGATTTGAGCCTGATATTTATTGGAGATTGTATTGATATCTTTGTTTGGGAAAAAACGTGTTGTCGCAAATCAAAAGTCGCTGTGCAACTTTTGATTTTGCACAAACTCCGCTCAACCACGGACTTTGTACCAAAGCCCCCGAATCTTCTGAGTGGACGCTAAGCACATGTAGGATATATAAGGAATGTAACTCGTTCCTGAAGCACTTTCATACAATTCATCGTCTCGATCATTCTCAGACTACTTTTCTTGGGAACCGAAGTTGTACAAGGATACACGACCATGACGGCTATTGCAAAAGAAATCGTTCTTGTTACTGGTGGTAAAGTTTACCTCATTGCTTTTTCTGCCATAAGGCTCACACTATCCAGCCAACAGCGGCATCGGCTTCGAAATTGCCAGACAGCTTCTCGCACGCGGCACATATCATGTTTACCTGGGTGCACGGTCTGTCCAGAAGGGTAACGCCGCTCTCGATGACCTGGAGTCTCGCAAGCTGCCCGGTAGCGTCGAATTTCTCCATCTTGATGTGCAATCCGACGACCACATTGCGAACGCCGCATCCGAAATCACCAAGTCTCATGGTAAACTCGACATTCTGGTCAACAATGCGGCTGTAGCTGCGATGTGGAAGAAAGGGGAATCAGACGTCTCAGAGCGGGAGTTGCTGCAGACCTCCTTCGACATCAATGCGACAGGCCCTTACCTGCTCACCAAGGCGTTGATTCCTCTTTTGCGCAAATCAAACAATGCACGCATCATCAACATCTCATCCGGCGCTGGTTCGCTTGGCCGACGACTCTTCCCCGAGTCGCCAATGTACAAGATCCAGGCAGTTCCGTATCGAGCGTCCAAGATTGCTTTCAACATGATCAGCGCATGCCTGCACGTTGAGTATGGACTTGGCATTGAGCAAATGGATGGCGACAAGGCGGAGGAGACTGGAGGTGCGCCAAGTAAGAATATGAGGGTCTTCACTTATGACCCAGGGTTCACCGCTAGCAATTTGAGCTCTCATAACAAGGTCGAAAATGGAGCGAGGACGGCAGAGGATACGGTGAAGAGTATCATGGACGTCGTCGATGGTAAAAGAGACGAGGATGTTGGTAAATTCATACATAATTCAGGAGAATATCCGTGGTAGTCGCTTGACAATGCAATATTTCCGACGGAGACAAGTCCGATCATGACGGCAATGGTCTTCTGCTGATAGATGATCTCCCCCGCTGTGAGTAGTCATGTAGGTCAGTGATGAGATGCTGCTCGGTACGTCTTTCATCGGTACTGTGTACTCCAAAATGTAAAGCAAATTCCCTACTCCGATCTCGAGCCGGTATTGAAAGGTGGTGTTGGATTTATTGGTACCGCGGGTCTTCGAGCCTTCGTTGGCGACCTTCTTCCCTAGTCCGTTTGCGTCAATTCTTTAAGTGCTTAGATTCAAGATAGCACAACCTACCAAGTATTTAGGCATTTTATGCGTAGAAAGTATGGATGGAGAGTGAACCGCGCATTATTACCTCATCAGGCGGCCAATGAGGGCTCGAAATTTAGTAGTTCTGTCTGTCCAATCAGAAGGCCGCCCTGAGTTGCAGCCCTGCGCCGACAGAATGACGAACTTTTACTCGTCAACTTGACAACATGAGAAATCGTAGAAGCCTAATCGGCAAGCGTTAACAACTGCATCGTCACGTGTTGCGCGAGTTCGACGATGTGGTTGTAAACGCCTGTGGATCAGCGAGAGTCATTGACGGGCCTTGAGAATCGCGGACCAGAAATTAGAGACCGGCCTAATTGTTTCGGTGTGCTGAGCAATCATCGAACTGCGCCGCACCAACTGAAGACTAAAGAGGCTAGCTTTGAGCCGCATCGGACTGAATGCCTAAGCTTTCATGGGTGGCCTTATGGCTAAGATGGGCAGCTAACGGAAGCAGACCGACGCGAAGCACTCGCGGCAAGTCAGCAAGCTTACATGCTCGCTGCTGGAGAACGCCGGGAGAGAGCGAGGCTAGCGCGCTGTCAATCAAGACGATGTCAGCCACAGAAGTGAACAACTTCGAGATGAAGCAGGCACAAGTATAAATTGTGGAGGACTCACAAGTCAGAAGTCATCAGCAAACAGCTTCCAACGCACGACTTCCACGTTCTCCATCTACTTGGAACCGCATCTAAGCATACCAAATCAATCAATTGTAGATATTACAATGTCGTCTCAAGGCCGTAAGATTGCCATGGTTGGCGCCACTGGCACTGTCGGCAGTGAAACCCTCGCCGCTTTACTGAAGACCAACATCCACACCATAACCGCCATCTCACGAGAGGGCTCCAAAGCCACATTTCCTGCTGGCATTGAAGTCAAGAAAGGCGACTACTCCGACCACTCCTTCCTCGTATCTGCACTCAAGGGACAAGATGTCCTCATCATGCAGCTCAACATCGAAGCCATGGAAACGCAAACGGCCCTCATCAACGCGGCCGGCGAAGCCGGTGTGCGCTGGGTCTTGCCAACTGAGTTCGGTTCAGACATTCATTCTCAACTTGCCAAGGACTTCCCTATGATGAGTATGAAGAACAAGTTCCGCGACCAGATTGAAGAGAAGGGCATGAGTTGGGTCGCGATTGTCAATAACCCGTGGTTCGACTGGAGCTTGAAGGCAGGTTTATGGAATGTGGACATTCCAGGCAAGAAGGCAACCATCTTCAATGTCGGAAATGCCAAGTTCAACACCACGACTCTGGCTCAAGTCGGGCACGGTGTTGCTGCGCTGTTGAGCTTGCCAGAGGACAAGTTGAACAACTACAAGAATAACGCTGTGTATATCCGCTCTTTCTTGCTGAACCAGCGCGACATTCTTGAGAGCGCGATTCGCGTCACTGGCACGAAAGAGTCGGACTGGGAGATCAAGACCCAGGATCCCCATGAGGCAATTCAAGCTTCCCGAGATGCAGTAGCTGCTGGCAACATGATGGCTTTCATCGGAGAGTTCTACACCACGCATATGCTCGAGGGCAGAGGAGGAAACTTCGAGGACAAGGCAGAGAAGGATATGGCTGTACTCGGATTGGAGAAGGAGAACCTTGATGAGGTGATCGAACGTGTGCTTGGAGAGATGAATGCAAGCAACTAAGAGAGAATTGGTGGTTTCTTGTTAGCGTTCAAGTTTGAACACATCTGAGTTTGGCGATATATGTTCCAATACAACGTCTTTGCCGCGACATATCAATCACTTGACCTCCAACCTTAGTGCATCATACTGCAAATATACTGACTCCGGCAATTCTGCATCTTCAGGTGCAGTGGCTCGCGCAGGTAGGCTGAGGACAATGTCATTGCTGCCGGCCTTCAACTGGCTTGTTGGGAACGTGAATTTGTGCCCAGTGGTGTAACAGGTCGCCGCACTTCTCACGGCGCAGCTGCTGCTGTGATTGCTTGGAATAGTCCAAGTCTCGAGTTGCTTGCCGTTCACAACAACATAGTAGGGTAGGTCGTTCCAAGCCTTGCCCGCTGCCGCCTGATCGTTATTGCCTGCTGATGTCTTGACACCGGCGAGTTGAACAGTAAAGGTGGCTTGAGTTTTGTTCGCAATTTGCTGCTGCTCAAGATCGAACGTCAATGTCCAATTGTTGACGTTGGTGTAGTAAGGATCCTTGCGCAAATAGTTTGCTTTGCCGCCAAACACGCTCCAATGCACATAGTTCAAGTCGCGAAGGGAAGAAGAACCAACGTTGTACTTCACGCCATTGGGGAAGTCCTTGACGAAATCATGTACAGCCCAGTATAGACGATACTGGCGTGGCTGCAAAGGATGTGTCGTGTCTTTCTCGTTTCCATGCCGGAACTCGCCGCTGCTCTTGTCGGGGATACCGATACGCCACAGCTCAGTGCCTGCGGACTCAGCGTTCCATGTGGCGGTCACGCTGGCGACAGATCCAGCCTTAATTACGACGCCGTCCTGGACGTATTGACCGAAGATACCATCAGCGTAAATGGTCAGTCGATATGTACCCGCCTTGATCGAAGGAATCGTGACGCTACCAGTGCTCGACACATCAGCCCAATATTGGTACGCCTTGTCATCGATATTGTTGTCCTGGAAGTCGACGCCGTTCAATGCTAGAACTGCGAGCACTCTCGTGGCGCCTTTTGGAAGAGCAATGGTGGCTTTTAATGTGCCTCGACCGGATGAGGGTACCAAGTTTGGAACATGCTTCGCGATAGTATCATAGAATGGCGTCCAGTTTGTACCAACAACCTTTTTGGCGTCGCTACGAAGGGACTGCAGAGAAGAGCCCTTGGCGCCTTTATTGAAGTAGTAGTATTGCTAGACCTAGTCAGTTCCAGATAGAACGATATCAGTGTAGATCAACGTACAGGTCCGAAGGTACGATCGAATCCATTCACTAGCTCCGGGACTAATAGTTGGCAGAGGAGTCAGTATATTTCTTACATCATGGGAAGGACTTGATGGGCACTGACCTCCATTACCATGATGGTTCGAGATCATGTAATTGTACACGATACCATCTACTGTCAGATCGGAGTGAGTAGGTCCGTTGTAATACGTGTCCTTGGTGTTCATAAGCAACCATGCGCCATAGGCCGTCCCATCGCCACTCTTGCTACCATCACCATACATTCCATGTACAGTCTGATCCCTCCACTCTTCCGAGAACATGTATTTCGTGAAGTAATCCGACATTTGTTGCACGTATGGGTCGTTCTTCTTGCCACCTACGTACCAGGAAGCATCCTGCACGACCGGCGCATCTGTTGTATTGGGCAGAGGCGCGTACATCTCGTCGCTCGATGACAAGTGGGTCCAAACTGACGCAGCAGGTCTGAATAGTTGACGCATCTCGCCCAAGTCGCCACCGCTCGGTGTCTGAGAGTTGCTGTACCTGGCGCGTGTGAAAACATGCATACCAGTCTCTCCATCGCGTAGGAACCAATATTGCTCGAGGAAAATTCCGGTACTATCCTTCTGCTGGCTCATCATAGCGCCGGCGTAGGCCTTCCCTTCGCCATCATTGCCCTTGAACAGCTTGTATATGGCACCATTGCCGGGCGTCCAGAATCCAGTGTCGAGGTGGCAGTCCAGGTATGGTCCCCGACCGGTACCCAATAAGTTCTGTCCGTCCAGAGTAAGCTTTGAGATTGAGCCTGTTCCTTTGGCTACAGAGTATGAGAGACGATCGTTTGAGATATTTATTGCGTTACTGTCTTCAGAGGATTTGATGGCTCCAAACACAAGCGATGCCCACAAAGGGAGCTGGAAAAGAGCCCTAAGCGACATCATATTGATCGTGCAAATGAGGAATTCTTTTCGATGAGGTCCTTTGACTTATAGAACAAGGCTGGTGATTTGGATGCCTAAATGATCGGTATAGCATGTCCCGATGATGCCAGACATGCGAATTCAAAGTTCCTGGAATAGCAATATCCTTGTTGCGCATCTGGGCGACGGACTTAGCCATCGGACAAGCATGTACCGAGCTAATTGATCATTTCCGCAGACTTTCGGGGCAATATAGCAAGCGGAGGATCTGGGGAAATCAACCGCGAGGGCACGAGACGTAGATCTTCGACCAGGAGGGTCCGCGGAGACCACAATTGTCGCTCATACCCTGGCGCGACTGCATCTTGAGCGGTACAACGATCGAAGCTTTGACATTACGTCCTCAATACAGTATTGCTGTGCTTTGCGGGTGACGGGTGGTACAGGGTAACGGGGAAGCCCTTCGTGCAATGTGGAGTGCGGGGAACAAGAGCGGCTCATTTTACCCAGCCTTCCCCTCCTCAGCATAGTCTAGCTTGAAGATCCGCCGACTCGTGGAAAATGTGGTCGATCCACTGTACCTAGCAGAGCTCAGCTCAGAGCCTGCAATTCTTGAGTTGTGACTCTCCTCCAATCTGCTAGATATTCCTCAAAGCTGGCGTGGTGTGGTTGTAACGTGAGTCCAGGTAGGCGCAGATGGTGCAGGTGCGATATCGAACGAGACTCTAGTGCCCACCATCTAAGTCCTTGGTCTACTCGCGTCTAATGACTGAAGACTTGAAATATCTCTGATATCTTTCCAAGTCGAAAGCGCCAGTTTCCAACTCCTTACTGCTTGGACTTCCAGCCCAGCAGAAAGTGCGGCAATCCTTGAGTACAGACCCATTATCCAGGCGAACTTCGCACTCCACCCACGTG
>AJMS01010113.1:0-13650 GCA_000263175.2 Phaeosphaeriaceae sp. UM 1110
GTTGTGCGAATAGCGCTATATGCTAAGGCGGGCAGGTCCACATAGGCCAAGTACAGCGACTGATGACATTAGCTCCATGTGTAATGCCAGTGGATGCAGACTGACCTGAAAAAGCAAGTACTGGATGAGTACCATGTCGGCGCAGCCACTGAGCAATGTCTTCTTGTCGATGATACTGTCGGCCAACAGATACCAACGCCATCCCGGAGCGTCTTTGTACTCCATATCGAGAGGAAGAGCATCGTGGCTGACGGCTTGGCTGCATGCAAAAACAATATAGCTCAGGGCGAGGAAGTGAACATCAGTCGTTTCTATGGCACCGTTGGTGACTATTTGCGACGTACGTTCCTCGAAATTTGTCCTATCTACACAAGAGTGACGAGGATGGATGTCACCAAAGAACGTTGACACGTACCGGATGTATGTGAATTCGTCGGGGAACGGCAAAGTTTGATTTTGGCCTTCTAGACGCACAAGCATTGTAGCATCAGGTCTTGCTGTTGATTCAATGGCCGGCGCGGGCTGCTGTTGCTCGGGTAACTGTTGTACCATCTGGTCGAGGGCCGGATGGATGGGATCAAGAATGGGCATGGAGAAAGCGGATTCGCTTCGATGACCAAGACTTTCCTCAGGTTCAAAGCTACCGCTTGGGGTGAAGTGCAGGCCGCGATCCTGTACCAGAGCTTCCATCATGGCCTCGATCCTTGCCATGCGCTGCTCCATGGTCATTCCCACCGACCCGTTGTCGCTCGGCCGGCGCTGCGACAGACTATTTTGAGGCATTACACCCATCCGAGGTGCAGTATGACCATTGCCATTGCTAAAGGACGATGGTTGGGATGCTGGTGTGGTAGTCGGTCGGCTGAGGTTCTGTAGCACTTCTGCAGCTGTCTGATCTTCTGAGTAGAAGCAGCGTTTCCCGTTATCGAGGCATCGTTGGCACGGGACTTCACCGGTACACTGCTGATGAGTTAGTCGTTTTTGTTCTGTGAGACTGAGGAGGAAGGAGCAATGTCAGGGAGGGCAAGTGCTGGCGACAGGCGACAAGACGATGACACACCTTGAGCTTCGATCGTCGACAAGATACACCTGCAGTCACTTGTCAGCGAGATCGTGTGCGTACTCAATGGATCAAGCGTCCCTCGCGGAACTGTCGGAATGCTTCGCGTGCATCTCTCGTTGCGTCGTGGGTGCGAGAAGATGCGACATACAGGCTTTGGGGGCATATTTCTGGCGCATCTTCTTCCTCTTGGGCGAAGAAGGCCGATCGCCGCCCATAAAGCTCATTGGAGAGTGGGCGTCGTTCATTTTGTGGTGATGGCGATGGAGCTGATGAAAGATGATGGCCGACAGCGTTCGGAACGCGACCCTGCACCACTCGGCTTGCCGGCGCTACCGGTGCGCTTAACCGGCCTCCCAAACCTCGCCTCTACCACCCTCCTCGTCTCTCGCGCTTCATCCATCCACACGGCACACTGTATCAGCATTCCATCTGCTCGTAGCGAAACTATATAATCCTGCCGACGTTGCTCGTACTCATTCCATATCCTTCTCCCCTGTACTGACCAACACTAAAGAGGATCGTGCTCGCTACCTTCTCTCGTGACTACATCACCACTAAAGACTTTCTTTGAAGATTCATTGTGTAAGAGTCGGGATTGCTACACAATTGCATGCTCGAAATTTTGTCTTCGTCATGCAAGGGTCGCCGTGTCGCGCTTACTGAAGCCTGTTGACTTCCACAACAGGCTCACGGCACGGACCACTGCCATCAAAGACCGCAACAACATGTGCACACTGAATTGGGGAAGCACACGCCGACTTTTGTCTGTCAGCATATATCAGTCAGCACGACTGTGGTGAAATAGATGGTGCGCAGCCCCTAGGACTCTACGCAGTTTGGGTTGTACACCGACCACCAACCAACCACCACGCATCGTCCAGCCAGGTCAAATTCTTCTCGCCTGGCTCCCCGCTCCCTGGGACCAGATCTGTCAACGCCTAGATCTTGGCATCTTATATGACTCCAGCTGCCTTCCAGAACTATTGACTCTCTTTGCCAATTTCGCCATTTCCCTCGCTATCCTACTGTTCTCACATTCGCTCCTGTTTCGTCCGACATCACAACTCTGCAAAAGCAGCCACACATCACATTTGCTATCTTTTCGTCACACTCTCTGCTAACAATAGAATTCTCTTCCGCGCCTACTCACGATGAGGCGCGTCCTGAGGCACATCCTCACTGCTACTGCCCTGCTGGGGGCCACCACTGGACAAGGTAATGGACTCAGCTCCAGTCTGATTAAGCCAGCTTCGAGCACCAAAATCGCTGTTTCTGCGGGCGTCAGTGCTTCTATCAGTATCCCTTCCGTGTCTGTCTCGATATCCACCAGACCCCTGGTCTCCATCGATGCATCAGCAGCTATCAAAATCGGTCTTCCTTCGGCATCGATCAAGACTTCGCTTCCGTCCGTGTCCATCAAGCCAAGTCTCCCATCTACATCAGTCAGGCCTATCGCAAGCGCCAGCGCAGCTCTCGCTGTTGGGGTGGATCTCAATCTTTCCCTCGGTACAGGTAAGTTGGCCCTCTCAAGCATTGCTAACGGTAAACCCTCTTCGGGCCCAGAAAACCTCCTCGCTGGACTTAATAATGTAGTCGGCGGAGTGGGCGGTGTCGTTGGAGGCGTGGCCTCTGGCGTTGGCGGCGCCGTCGCTGCTGTGGCCACTCCTGTCGTATCTGGGGTCCGAAATGTTGCATCCGGTGCCGCTCAGGTCGTCAGCGCTGTGGGAGACACTGCAGAGGCTGCGGTTGCAATTGTGCCGCCAGTAGTCTCAGGTGTTGGCAGTGCCGTCACAGGCCTTGGAAACACGGTAGGCACTACTGCCGTTGGCGCCACAGGTCTTGTTGGAGATCTTTTAGATGTCACCCTTGGCACGGTCTCCGATGTTGTCACCGCTGCTACCTTCGCCCTCCTCTCCGTAAGTTTGGCCATGAAATTGTAAAAGCTCTTCTAATTTCTCGTAGTCTCAACCGAATCAAATCGCGGACGATCTTGTTGGCGCAATCCTGCATCCTCACCCACGCGATCCAAAATACCGTGGTTGGTTGTATTTCGGCTGCTTCAATCCAGACGTCTATCTCTCCGCCAAGGCTACACTCAGGATCCCGCCCGTAGGTCTGACGGTCAGCGCCAAAGTATGCATCGACTTGTGTGTCCAAGATGCACAAGACTTTGCGATCGTGCGAGGGAACAACTGCTACTGCTCAAATGAAGCCCCAGGTATTGACTCCGGGACCGACAAGAATATTGGAACAGACCAATGCAATCTTCTCTGTACGAACAGCATGACAGAATTCTGTGGAGGATCAGGCTCGGGCGATAATGCGGCCGTGACCGTCTACAAACGTGTCGTGTCTCTGCTACCGTTGCTTGCACCGGCTTACCCACCCGAGAACTGGGCTTACAGCAGTTGCTTCTATCTCAGCACGTGGCTCGCCCTACTCACATCGACCAACTCGATCACAGCGCCATCAGGAGGCACTGACGGAATCGCATGCACTACCTTCTGCTATGTCACCAGTCCCAGTTATCTCACAGCTGTAGTCTCAGGTGGTAAATGCTACTGCTCTACGCTCTCCATCTCAGCGTCCATCTCAGCGAATGTCTTGGCTGGCATCGGCGAGTGCTCCACGCCATGTGCCACCAAAGCAGGCGAAACCTGTGGCGGCACCAGCAAACTCGGCGCCAGCCTAGCAGTCGCATACAGCCGGCGCGCTGCACCTCCTGCAACTGCACCCCCAGCATGGAATTCGACTGGTCCCCTTGGCTGGAAACGATGGGGCTGCTACTACGGTGCCGCCTACCTGCTCGACACAATTCTGACCGGAGTGCAAATGTCATCACTCTTCGACCTTACTCCAGACATGAATGGATTGAAATGTGTTACGGCGTGCAAAGGGAAATCTTACAAATACGCAATGACGATTGCGGGAGTCTGCTTCTGTAATTCAAAGCCTCCGAGGCCAGATATGCTCCCTGGAGATCAGAGGAAGTGAGTCTATCACATGGCCACAAGTATACGACCAAGAACTAAGAGAAAATGTAGATGCGATACGCCATGTCCTAATAATGCGAATGAGCGCTGTGGAGGCGAACAAGCGGCCTCGGGCATGTTCGGTCGCAGCCTCATCACCATGTACGGAGAGGAGTCGCCGGTAAGTGGTATTTCTGTACGCACTTTGCTTCTGTGTTGCTTGTGCTCTGTGCCCTGGAAATTGATGTATAAGGTAAGGCTTGGGATCACGGGAAGACTGGATACAATGGGGATGGAAGCATGGTGGAGTGGTCTTGGATATATTAGCAGACTCAATCAACCCGGAATGGACAGAATCTCTACAAGTCGTATGCAAAGCGTTCACGTGCGTCATTCTGCAATTAGGATCTAGTTCTCCTCGTAAACAGTAAAGACATATGAAATTCAAGTAAAGGTATCAATGGGAGACCAACTTGAATAGATCAACCGTACATGACGGAACAATGAGTCCAAAGGCGATTGAGTACGTGTGATTCATGACAGTATCATCAGACCTACATCTTCATTGAATCGACTCTACCAAAATATCGTCGACTCCAATACTGAGCGCGTCCGGACCGCCCTGGCACTCCAAAGAGACCGCTATAAGAAACACAATATCCTCCGGGGACGTGCATTTCGTGGAATTGCTAGTCCACGTGACGAGGCATACATTTCGAGTAATTAATTCGCGATCAACTGACTGCCGCAAACAAGCTACCATGATACCTTCTTCAAACTCTAGGCATTGACGATGAAGAATGGAAAGTTTGTGTATCGTGGGCGATCAGGTAAAACCATGTGGTCATATAGAGCTATCAGCATTTATGACCTTCTACAAGCACGGCCACATTGAAAAACATAGCACCCCATCACAAATTCAAGACAACGTTTCTCCATCAGCAAAGGTCACTGAATATGCAGTTCCGAGGTTGTCCTCTTACCTAAAAAGCATTACCTATGCACCATAATGCTTACTAAATCGTTCTCCACCCAATCACCGCATAAGCCTACCAAACACCCACTACCTCTTCCAAAATATATCCTAGAACTAATCCACCTTCAAGTCGACCTCATACCCATCGATAGAATGTCCTCCAACACTGAACCCACCTTCCACCCCTTCCATCCCCCAACCATGACTTCCCAGTCTCGCGCTCGCGCGCTCACCATGCTCAACCTAACAGCGATCTTTGGAGAACAAGATCCCTCCAAACGGCTCAAGCGCATCAAAGAGCTCTGGGTCCCAAACGGCGAATGCTTCTTCGTCGATCCACGCGGCGTGCATAAGACGCACGAGGAAATCAGCCATGTCATTGCTGGCATACAGGCATCTGGGACGGAGAAGGACCATTTCTTCGAGATTGCCGAGCAAAGTCAAAATGATCAGGGAGCGCGAGAGGAAGGTAAGTGATCATGATGAAAGTCTCCGCTTGCCAACACAGCTGCTAACGCATCTGCTTGGTCGTTGTAGGCTCAAGCATAGTCTTTCTTGCCCACGATGCAAGCACAGATACGTGGGTTACGAAGGTGCGGTGGGGCGTTGGAGAGAAGGAAAATGAACCGAAGTTGACGGGGTTGGATGTGTTGACGATTGTGGATGGGAAAATCAGGGCTTGTTATACTTTCCTTGATGGATAAGTTGGAACAGTAAGTGATTCGGGAGAGGTATCTTCGGCGAAGCGCTCGGAACATAGAAACTAGCGTGAGTAGTGTGAGCTTTTGCAGGTTAGTCAAAAACGACGGCGCACGTATCGAGCATGTGGTTTTGTGGGCATTTACTGGTATGTATACGCCTGACATGACAGCTCAAGTTCACAACACTGGCTATTTTCTACTCTTTAAAGTCGGCGGAAAACTAAATTGAGCTATTAGAGGTGCTTCTCGTGCATTCATTTGTTGTAGTGGTATTGCGAATATCCCGTAGCCAGAACTAGGGCTGAAAATTGTAAACTCTCCTCTCGAGGTACAGATGCGATTGCTTCAACTTTGTCAGACGGTCTCAACAAAGCTTGTTCCCCAAAGGCGATGAGCTTTTGTATCGTTGAATGCCTGGGCATCCAACATCAGACAGCTACTACCATGGGGAACAATTGTTAAGAGCAGAAGAATAGCCAGAACGTGGAAATCGGAGATGAAATGAAAAAAAAGAACCCCCCTATATCTGAGCCTCATCACTTCTAACTCCTGCATCACGTTATAGTAACAATATCTACAAGCTCTACGTCAACGACTAAACTGCTGTCCGAACCATCCAACCAGCTCGACGTACTTTGATTCATCAATTCATTTCGACCCTACGGGCACAACTCAAGTACCTCAACCACGGTTCACGTTCCACGCATCTTCGAAACACCACTTCTGACGCACATGCACATGCAAATGCAATGTACCCCTCTCCCCAACGCTCCTGCATATGTTTCGTGTGCCTGGAACATGCACGCCCTCCATACTACCAACCTCATTCGCCAACTCGTCCAGAAAGCTGAACGAACACATCCGCTCCGCTCCGCCAAGCTTCCATGCATATTCCATATTACGCGGCGTTCTGTTGGGACACAGGCTCTATCGCCCATCATTCACACTATTTGCCAATCCATACAGGCTATGTCGTGAGCCCGATTGTACACGAGCGATCGCTCGTAGGTCGAGAGATGAATGTGGAAATGAATGACCAGCGTGCGAAATCGGTCCTTCCCAAAACGAAATGTCTCGTCTTGTCTTGCTTACCAAACTCTGCTCATCTCACTTCCCTACATCTGCTAGATCCAACACCACCAACCACCTCTAACCCGCCCGTCACATCAACTTCGGCGAAATGCCAACGACCAGGTAAAGAAAAGTGGCATAAACGGGCAGCGGGCCTTTCCTCACCGATATGCGTTGTCCGGTTCCGCTTCGGACCCGCGCCGCAACGTTTCACCTCGCAACGGTTGCTGTGCCGTTCGCACCCTTATCCTCATCATCGATAGTCGCAAACTTAACCTACTGTTAAATTGACGTTCCTTGCGCCCTCATGCGTCCTCATGCTTGGTACCTTGCTTGGACTCGACCCAACCCAAGCCACGAAACCTACACATGTGCACAAGAAGCTGGGTGCGCAAACGCTGCGAACCGGTGCATGGCTCGTATTTGCCTACCAGATCCAGGCCCTGGCCTGCGTGTCGTCACGCCCTCGTCTCGCACGTGCATGTACATTTCTTACCCGGGAGCATTATCCGGCCTATCACATCTTACCAAAGCTGGGAAAAGGCAACATAATGCGCAAGACTTTTGTTGAATTGGGGGTATATTAATGTAGCTGTACGAACGTCGCGTGGCATGTGACATGATGCTGGTAACGTTTCGCATGCAAGGGCACACGAATGCTCGTGCTTGGACCTGGGCTGCGTGAAAGCTCTCATGGGTTGATGTGCTGTGCTATGCTGTGCAGTGCAGAACGTGCGCACGAGCCCCAACTGTGTAAGAAGCGAAGCGTGACGGGGAAGCGGGAATGTGGGGGAGAAGGATTTCACTTCGCTTCTTGATCGATGCTGTAATGCATGATTGTGGAGAAGGAGGCGATAGGAATAGGACATTGAAATGGACAAATATGGACGACTCGGGACCCACGATGGGCTGGTAAGGAATAGCGTTTCACCAGGTCCACGTCAATGGTGAGCGAACAACGTGAGTATTGTCCCGGTTGAAAGGAAAATGCGAGACAACATGGCCCCAAGACCAACATGTGACTCCCCTCCTTCGCCTTGTGGGGTGGCGAAACATGGGGGTGGCCCCGCGCCAGCACAGCACTCGGGCTACAATGTGGTCAGCCATACCGTCAGCTGGCCTCGTGAGTGCGCAAAATGAGGCATCGCCAGCGGAATGATGACATGTGTGAGACGCGCCGCAAATCGGGCGGTAGGAGCATCTCGCTCCGTCCCTTCCCTTACCGTTTGCGCGTCTCATGTCAGCAGTATATCCAACGCGAAACTACCGACATAGAGGTGTCTCAAGCGCGGCCGCCTTTCGTCATCACATGCTGCTCACGAGCTGGTGCTTGTTCCATTGTGAAACGTATAAGATAATGGTGCTGGTCAGCGGGGAAACTTCGCCGCGATGATCAGTCTGGGAAAGTTGCGGATTCGGGCACGGAGATTGCGGAGCCTGGCTGTTTGTGGAGAGCCATCTGAGGCGATGGAGTAGAGCGCTGCAGTGAGCATTGTATGGAGGCATCGAGCCTTACGTGGGGCTGTTATACCTTGGCTCCCAGAGCGATGAGCGTCGCAACAGGAAGGCAGTGCAGATGTAAGGCGTTTCTTAAATGAATGTGTGGTTGTACACAACATCGATGGCATAACTGGACTTTGATCATGCAGCCTTCTGTCGTGAACCCCTTGGTCTGGCATGGTTGCGAGAGGCGCCTCGCGTAGAAGATACCCGCGGACAGCTACTCACAACACAAGCGAGGTGTCCTGGCAGGTTGTAGTATGATTTCATCCTAATATCGTGCGAAAATAGAATAACGCTATTGGTAGTCATGTTCGGCCCGAGTGAACACATCTTCCCGAGGAATCCATCGGTCGGGCCGTGTGATGAGTTTCGCGAGGTAAGTTTATGCTGTTGCTTTCTTGAAAGGTATAGCAAGGCGTAGCATGGCGGCGCGGTGATAGGAAGTAGCCGGTATCCTCCCACTCAGCACATTACGTTTCATATGATCCTGCTGGAACATCGCTATCGTGCTATCAGTCTTGTCGTGAGACTGGAGACAACAACCCGAGAGTCTGGTTCCAGGCGTCCAACACGCGAGCGTCTCGAGCGGTGAGGCGGTGAACGCAGGTGGTAGACTGCAATATCGACCACAGCATCTGTACAACAATGGTAAGACCGAGGGGTGCAAAATTGGAATCCGGGGTCAGCGAACGGAGCCCGATGGTGTGGTAAACGGTGTTTGCTGGCCAGGCTATGTTGCAGTCAATATGGGAGCGGAAGCATAGGCCTAGGCTGACCACCCACCGAGCTTGAATGCCGACTTGACCCTCAAAGCTATGCGCCGTTAAGGAGCATAGAGAAATGAAGATGTACAGCTGACAGGTCAGCATGCAGTATTACCAGAACCATAGTTAGTCCGTGTACCACAGTGTCGGGACTGCCAGCGAATGCACCATGTGCCCATCCTACAATGCGGCATCGACATTTCGCGTATCATAAAATATAACTTTCATGACAGACCATAAGCTGATTATGTCGATGAAGATGGCGGGAAAGGGAGCATTACTGCAAGAGGCAGGAGGTGTTCGTGCTGTTGGATCTAACGGTCCTTTTCCCCCACTTGCGCTGCTCGTGCTCTCACTATCTTTGAGATATTAAGCGATACGCTAGCAAGTACCAGATGTCGAAAGAAAGCACACGTGCGGGCCTGAAGCAGAAGGTCGTCCACGGTGGCTGTCGGGCGAGAAGCCCGGACAATCCTGCGGCAAAATGTCGCGACCACGAGACAGTGTTATTGGCCATGATAGTTTGAAGTAGGATAGATCACTGTCAGCGGCTTGTTGGTGGAGGTGCGAGACACCATTGATAATGAACCCCCATCCTCCGGGAGCGGGCACAGTCTCGAGTGCTTGAGAATGTGCACTGTTCTGCAATTCTGCGGAGAAACGACGGCCATCAGCGATCTTCGGATAACTGTGATAAGCACGTGGGGAGAGACACCACCACGCGCGCGTGCCAAGATGGGGCTTGACCATGTGAACCATGCGCTGGCAGGGGCTTTGAAGCGCACGTCGCCGTTGATTCATTTGAGCTCGTTCTCCGAAAAATGCAACAACGAGACTGCAGTAAAGGACGCGGAGTAAGGACACAGGTCAGCCGTGACTCGAGCCCACTCTGTAAAAGCTCTGTCAGTGGGAAAGCGGCACATAGTCTTTAATGACTGCACCGCGGTATCCGGCGCCGCACACAAGCATCGTCCACTGCAAGTACCGGGTCGGTCGTGAGCGATGTTACCTTTCACCCCCAGGTTTGTTTGTTGGATGCAACGCGCTAGGCTCCGACTTCCAGGCAGTGGGGATGAAATCCTCCTTGGGATCTCCCATGCGCCGTAGCAGGCAGTGAACGGTGTCCACGCGAGATAGAGTACCGAGCGGCTGGAAATTGGCAAAAGTTGCGCGAATCGTAGCGATGATTTTGCCGGAAAATCACCACAGCCAACCGGCGAGTAATCGCTCACAACGTGCCGCAATATCAGGGGAAGTATTCGCCCAGTCGATTCGTCCAAGACTGCGCGGAAGTCAGCCTGAGCTCCCCCCGTACGCTAAGGCTGGAATCGAGTGCCTCATGAGCGCATGTGGAAATCGCTCCGCTGCTTCGAGGCAGAGAACCCAGCGCCGCATGGACATAATTTCCGGGGCATCGCAACGGCCGCCGAAACCTTCGGTAAGATTGCAGCGACACAGTCACGAAGTGTGGTGTGTCTTGAAGTAGTTCCGGCTGAAACGCCTTGCAGAGCATGGGTGGGCACGTTGACGCTGTGCGTTGGGTACCGGCTACCAAGTTATGCACAGCGCATTGAACATATGCTCAAGTCTAAAATAAGCAGATATGACGCGTTTGCTTGTCGAGAGCTTCAAGCACTCCAAGCAGAAGCAACGTGAGATCAGAAGCATCGGTGACAGACAGTGACAGTTGCCGAGGCATCGTTGTCGCGAAATGCAATCGAGAGGCATGCCATTGCGACTAGCCGACGCAACAGCCGGTGGATGTAAGACGGGCGATTGGTGAGGGGAACGTCGGAGTGACAGCCACGCGACTCGTGCATATGGGGATGCTTCCGCCCACAGACCGTTCCCAAAGGAGATTAAGCTGGACGCCAGAGCCATGCCGTCGGGTCGCCTGGCACTCGATCAAGTGTCCGGCACTGTGGCTCTGTCACGCCGCCATCGTGGGTGCAATCGTGTTCCATGCTCTCAGCTGCATCGCGTCTTTCGCGGGTGCGAGAACGCGTCCGCGATAGCCATTGCACGGCAAAGTCGTACACACGGTAAGACCAGCATGAACGGCAGTGTTCGCCATGGTTCGTACTCTAGGTTTGTAACCTTGCTCTTAGCGATGTGATCTATGCACAATGGATCGCCGCCCCAAACGTTCCAAAATTGAGTTGCGGCATGCGGGTGGATGGCGGCTCCCGGCGTGATACGAATGTTTTTTGTCGAACAGAAGTGATCGGCGCACGCCGTGGTTGTATTTGACTTTACGGTACAGCCCAGACCGGAAGAACGAAAAAGCAATGATATCTGATCAACACGAATCGTGACTGGAACCTTTGATCGCCAGGCTGTGTGTATCGTATGATATCGACACCTATTCGCAGAAATTCAGCGGTGTACTGTACAAGACTCCATACACAGTCACCCACTGGGGGAGGTGTTTGTATTGCATTCCGAAGCTTCTTGTTACGTGCACTCACGAGATTCGTTGTCCATGTGAATCGACAGCCAGACGCGTACTATGAAGGACATTGATACCGCAGGTCCCCAGCTGAGATGTTGGTCCCCAGCTGAGATGTTGGACCAGTCAATACTGTGTAAACATAAAGAGGCCCGAGCTGTCGAGCTTCTATGCTAGCCTCTCTCTTGACATCCTGGTAGACCGCAAATGTAGATCTCGACCACAGTTGCGCACTTCATTGCTCGTACTCATGCTGATGCATTATTGTGTGTCGAGATTATCATGGTCCCCTGCAGCTAAGACGATCTCGGCCGCGACCACATCCCACAGATGGTCACGAGACATCTCGCGGCCGCTGGCTGGCTCCACAAGGGCCCAAACAGCGGAGCAGCGCGCTCAGCGATGCAAAGAGATTGTTGTTGGTACTCATGGGGGTCACTGGCGGTACAGATCTTTGTCCGGGCCCACGGTCCGACGAGAAAGTAGATGGTCACGAGCGTCGTCGAGTTTCGCAAATTCTCCTGTCCTACTGTGTATAGCCAGGTGGGGTGTCGAGGAGCCAGTCGAACCGGTCAAGGTATGGCAGGATGTGGAGGACGCTCGATAAGGCTAGACACGAGGTGTGCTTGCGGACAGAAAAAGCTCGAAATGGAGCTCGATAGGCTTGCAGTCGCTCAGTGCCACGTAAATGATCCAGCACGGCTTGGTAGAACCATGATTTTCGCTGTACAACTCATGAAACAAGTAATCACGCCGCAGACAAGCAGTCGATTGGTCGCACATGATGCCCTTGCGGCTCTGTGATTCGACGTGCGTTCCCAGATGACCTCGAGAAATTGCCTTGTCACTGATTGACATAGCGGAACTGTGCCTGGTGGGGACTCGAAACGGCAGACGAGTTTTGTGCACAGATGCAATTGGGGGGATACATTCTGGGACCCCGAATTCTCCACGTCAACTATCTGGGGACAGACTGTCCCAGGTCATGAACCAGGAACACGTCAAGCTTTGGTGGCCACCGGGCTGGTCCCTCGTGCCACCCCTCTCGCCATGCGACGGCCAACGCAGCGAGAAACCTGGCGAACAATGGCAGGCGATTGCGAGGGCTGCGTTAACAGGATCCGACCAGGTCGCAGTTCTCGCCGTTGGTCGAGAATGCGCAGTTGCGAGCTGGCGGAGGGTGCCCAAAACGGCATGTCATCAGAACATGCAGAGACTGGCGTGTTGACCGCCCACGGAAGAATGCAGCGACCTCGTGATGGGTGTGCGGGCGAGCAGCTTCGCGCAAACGGAACGACGGCTGTCAATTGGAAACAGTGCTGCAGCTGTGTGCAGACGGTCCAGATGGCATCGTGAGGCTCTCTAGTACCTGGGCTGCGAGCAATAGCTTCACGCTTCAGATTCAGGGTCCAGCAGGTCGCCCTCGAGGTGCCGGCGAGGCCACATGCGAGTATCCTCAGTGCGCGTCCGCGGGACAGGGAATCGCTCTCAAGCGAGAATGGCGAGGCGACGGAGAGACAGGACGGGTTCCGCGAAGCGCAGAATGAACCCTTGCTTCAGTCACATGGACCGCAAATCTGTGGCACTGCTGCTGACCTAAGTAGTATTGTATTGTTTTTTTCATTACAAGGAAAACTGGAGTTCAGGTCATGCGTGGGCCAACGAGCCACTCACGGGGAACGTGAGAGCAGCGGCGGCAACGGGTCGTCAGCATCGAGACGATGGTGCATGAGACGAGGGCTCTTAGACAGCGAGTCAGCCTCTTTCGACGCGGGTTCTGGAAGTGCAACCTTGTAGGGGCACGGCCGTGTAGGAGAATCATGTCACATGTGCCTATTCTCCCCACGCCCAGGCCGAGCTGGGCTGGCACTTGGACGCAGAGCCACGCGGGCGCCGACGCTTTCAGAGAGGAAGCTGGTGGCGGACGGCGAGTGCATGCATGCGGAGGCATTCTGCCATTCAGTGCGCGCAGTGCCGCGGGACGCTGTCTGCGTGCAATGTTCATGTGGGCAGCAAACTGGCGAGCACCGCGCACGTCGCTGGACGGGCCAGCGGCGTTGTGGATGGAGCAGCTGGCGCGTCGATGCAAAGAGCGGTAGACGGTCGCAATACTGCCGGAGCTGCTGGGGGGGAAGGAGCGTGCAGGGGGGG
>AJMS01010112.1:0-13617 GCA_000263175.2 Phaeosphaeriaceae sp. UM 1110
CGCCATGCTAACATATCAAAACCAAAAGAACGTCCCAATTCTCAAACAGCCTGCCCAACCCCCTGCTCAGTATGCCTAACTCTCCACCACCCCTTCTTCTCCACATCCCCCTCCCCCTCCCCCACAATCCCCTCATGACTCCTCGCGCTCGCACTCCCACTCGTCCTCGCCGCCACACTTGCCGCACCCCCTCTATTCCTCCACTGACTTGCCTGCAACTCATACACATCCTCCTTCTCCCCCGCCAGCGCCTCAAGTCTCGCCTGCTTACTCTCCGGCACAAGCAGGCTCGTCAACATGCCCAGGAACATGAAAAGCGCAAAAATCTGCATCACGCCGTGGATCCAGGGCGTGGGGTTATCGTGTGAGGCTCCGCGCTTTATCATGGGTGCAAAGAAGATTTGCGCAAACACTGCGCCGAGCTTGCCCATTCCTGCGCTAAATCCGTGGCCGGTAGAACGCACGCGCGTGGGGAAGATTTCAGCGGGGGTAAGGAAGGTTGTGGCGTTGGGGCCGAAGTTGAAGAAGAATTGCGCGAGGACGTAGAGCGCTAAGAGATGTGTTTTGGTCAGACTGCGCCATGCGAAGCCTAGGACGCAAAAGATGATGGTGAGGACGGCGAAGCCGCCGATTTGGATGGGCTTGCGACCCAGCTTGTCGACGGTTAGGACGGTCAGCCAGTACCCGGGTAAGGCGCCGGCGCAGATGAGCACGATTTGGCCCGTTGCGGTGTTGCGGAGGTGTTGGTAGAGGTTGGCGCGTTGGTCGAAGCCCATGGTGGAGAGGAGCGAGGCGGAGGAGAAGCCGAGACCGTAGAAGGCGAGGTCGAGGAAGCTGTGAAGGAGTTAGCGTTGTGGTTGTAGTGGATGGTTTTAGGGTTGACGCACAACCAGCTCATGGATGTACCAAAGAGGCGGATAGCTTGGCGCTTCTGCGAGTAGAAGCGTAGAACTTCAAGGAGCGAAGGTCGAGGCGTTCTGTACTTTGCCATGTCGCGGCGAGATTGTGCTTGAGTGACTGGATTGAGATTATTGCCTTGCTTGCCATATCGGTACTTTCGAGCATCCACGGAGGCTTTCTCAACATCGTAGAGGACGTCGAAAGTGTAGCGGGGAGTTTCAGGGATGGTCAGTCGATAGTACAAAGCGAACCAGCCTGGAATGCCTCCAAATGCAATGACGAAGCGCCACATTTTATCGACGGTCATGGCACATCGGCCGCTGCATTCGGCGACTGAGGCCACCGGGATCAAGTGGTCTTTGTAGATCACGACTACAATGAGGGTGACAAGCGCAGCTGCGAGCTGTCCAAGGCCCTGCATAGCGAAGACGGCTGCGATGATACCACCTCGATATCTGGTACTCGCAAACTCGGCTGTGATTACGGCACTGAGGGGATCTAGCTTGAAAGTTAGCCAAGGTCTGATATGAGTGTTAAACGTTAAGTGCCTCGAAGTGAAGCGCTGCAGTTCTCCATCTGATTGCAGGGCAGTGCTTACAATCTCCACCTACACCGACACCCATGACTACTCGATAGAAGATGAGTACGCCCACGACAGAAAGTGTCGCTGATTCTCCGACGAGCGACTGTGCGAGCGTCGTCGAGATAATGATCATGAGTTCTACGCCATACATCTTCTTGCGTCCGAGATAGTCTCCTAGATACCCGAAGATGCACTGTCCAAATATGGCGCCCGCAGAAGTGGCAACTTTGATAGCAGTATCGGCATTATGTGGCATGACACCTCGATGTTCAGGATCTTGCCAGTATACCATTCCTAGCAAAATGACTGCCAGATTGATCGCAAACAACTGCAACGGTGTCAACCATGGCTTCAGCCTAGCGACGGTCGTTCAAACATACGCTATAGGCATCTGTGAAAAAGCCGATGCCGGTGACAACTGCTAGTCGAACATGATACCAGCCGAACGGAGCCTTATCGACCTCCGCGAGGGCCATACGCCGTCGCTCATTTGGATCCGCGATGTGTGTCTTTGCATGTTAGTAACGGTAATTGATGTTATCGTCGGTTGACGTACATATACGCCAGGAACATCGCGATATGCAGCATTACCGACGCGCCCAAATGACGGCATCTGGAGAGTCGGAGCAGCAACTCTTCTTGGAAGGTATATTCAAAGTTTGAAAAAGCCCCATCCAGGAAGGGACGGAGTGGCCGAAGACCAAGTCAGCGTGAAGATGATGAGATCAATGTGATCGGCGGGGCAGATGTCTGACCGGACATGTACGACGGTGACGGTGCTGAATATGAGGCCTGCAGAACGTGGTCATGCAGGGCCATATTACTTTTGATCTGCCTGGCTGGGTCCCGAGAACCGAAGCACGGCAAGGCAATTGGCATGGTGCCATGCTGCTTGCCTGCGATTGGTGAAAAGGGCTTGACTCAACTCGACAAGACTCGGACGAGACTCTGGCAGATGAAGAACATGGCTTAGCACAGACGTCGTGCGGGAGGCGTTGCTGGGGGTTGAACCTCAGGAGATGTGCACGCCGTCACGTTGCGAGGTCTGATTGGTCAACACCAACAACCTTCACGAAGAATTCAATGCGCCTCTCGAACCCAACACGCACACGCCCCGTGTGCTCGTTGGCTGATAGACTGACCAGCAGCCTCAAAATAGGCTGGGTCAATGCTGCCATGGCCCTTGGGTCTGGGTGCCAGGAGCCAACCTCTTGGGAATCCCAAATGTTCCCGTCTGGGGTAGCGAGAAGCTGAAAAGAGCACAGGTGAGATGCTCAGCGTGTTGTGACAGCGGCCTCGCGTGGGGGAAATGTGGACGTCTGACTAGCGTCATGTCCGTGAACATGCTTGTGAGCCATTTTCTGTGTGATGGCGTGCTAGCGTGTGCTTGCTGCTGCACGAAGTGTATTGGAGGTCTTTTAGGCCTTTCGCTATGGCTGTACAAAGGCCCCGACCATACGAGAGAATCGATGAAACTGATGTAAGTGTTTCGAGTTGCTTGCATGTACTTGTTGATCCGCCAGTGGAGAATAAATCTGGGTGACGACGGTCTAGTATGTCCCTTCTAGATCTGAGTTGCTGTGCGCAGTATCGCATGTTCTTTAGGTCATCGCCACTGAACGAGAGCGTATAGCCGCAATTGAGCCAGCAGAGCTGATTTGTGCATCAGGTTCTGATGAAGAATGTCCGTCATTCGGTCGTTGCGCTGCTGCGTAGCTGAAGAAACCCGGTCATTAGTGCGAAGTATGAAGTTTTTTTGACCAAGTCTCGTAAGGAATTCGATCAAAAAGTCTTATTGAGTTGATAGTAGGTGCCTGCAAACATATCGCATCGCTCAGTGCTATACGTAGTTGGACTCGAAGACGGCAAGATACATTGTTGATGGAGCTCAGGAGTCCAACAGCTTGCATTCCTGAGAGCAAGGACTTGATAGAAGGCAGCCAGCAAATGTGGTTCCGTCCAAGGTTTCGAAATATTGAACCACACAGTGCCAACTATTACGTGTGAACTCAACCGCGCTTGATGTTTAAATTGACCTCGCGGTCATTGGAATTGTAACGAGCGCGAAGTCGATTTTGTAGCGACAGTCTCTCATGTGCAACAGTTGACACCGGACCATTTTCCTCCGCCGGTTATCGATAAGATGTCAATGCTTGGTCGATGGATCCAAAGATTTCATGTGCGATTTCTATGCCAGAGCATGCAATGGTCATACATGATCAATGTTCCATCGAATTCCAGATGACCTGCGACAGATCGGCACGGAGAGACATTCCCAGTCCTGAAGCGCTGGGGACAAAATTTCATTGAGCGCGATGGGCACTTTCAGTGTGTCGATAATGATGGTGTTGATGTTTTGACCGGCGAAAAGACGTGCGCGGGCCTGCCAAGAGCACGCGCCACGTGATTGGCTGCTAACCGCGCACATTCGCTCGGTGGATTTTGATTTCGGCTTCTCGCAACACCACACTCACGAACACCAACGTCACTAACCACCACAGCGTCAAAAGGTAAGCTCGCAATCGAAGCCGTATACTGCGGTCAATCACTAACATAATTTGTGTCTAGTTCCTAGCCCAAAATGAGTACGCCGCGCTCCCACCCGCACGTAGAAACCGAACTTCGAGACTGACCGCGATATAGCGAAGGGAACTTCCAGCTTCGGAAAGCGCCACAACAAGACGCACACGCTCTGCAGGCGTTGCGGTATGTGATATTCCCCGGAACTCTGGCATTGGACTGGCGGACTACGATATGCTGGCAAAGTGCATTGGCAAGAACATGGACTGACGGTCACGATTAGGTCGTCGCTCCCTCCACATCCAGAAGCACACCTGCTCCTCGTGCGGCTACCCTGCTGCTAAGACCCGCAAGTGTACGTTCACTCACCGCATCCCGACTTGACACAGGACTAGGATTGACCCGTAGCAGTCAACTGGGGCGAGAAGGCCAAGCGAAGGAAGACCACCGGTACCGGCCGCATGCGATACCTCAAGACCGTCTCCCGCAAGTTCAGCAACGGATTCCGCACCGGTGCGCCCGCAGGTGCCAAGGGCCCCGCTGCCGCAAAGAAGGAGTAAGCGCGAGTGGTGAAGGACTTGGTGTAGCAGGCGCGATGAAGGCCAACGGAACAGGTGCATGATCGGAGCGGGTTTTTACAGGCAAATGGTATTGCTCAGCATGGGGCGTTTTGTCATCCCTCCCCCGGTTGCTCACTATCCGCATGACGAATGAGGATGGCTGCTACCGCACGAGCTCAAGCTCGGGAGGCATAAATACGGAAAATCTCATCATGTTCTGTCACGAATGAAACAATCAAAAGAGCAGCAATTGTGCGTCTGCAGTGTTCAGGAGCTTCTGCACTAACAAAGTATTCCCATTCTCATCGAACCACTTGATCTTCTCTGCCGATCTGGTCTCCATGTCGATTCTCTGCCAACTTCAACACGGACGATCTCGCCGCACTCGAAGTCCCATTCGATACAGTCAGATATCATTCCGAAGCTACATCCGAAACTTTTAGTACCAGATAATCCTAGGTGAGCCATCAATTGCACGGTTGACGTCCATCGAAGCATACCGACCGCCAATGGACCACAGCAATTTGTAATTTCTCATCCCCCATCTAGTCCCATATGCTCCATGCTTTTATAGCACTGAAAGCTCAAACTTTCCCTTCTGCGTGATCGATGCCGTTGTCGGCACTTTGTGCCAACGTCTTGGCCACACTCTTTTCAACCTTCAGAGCGAGGTCGTTTGAGAAGGCCCCTCCACTCTTCTTGGACTCATTCTTCACTTCATATATGACCAGAGTGTTCCTATGCTTCTCCCTGATCTTCAACTCATCAAGCGTGAACTACTAATTCAAGATGTCCAAATCGCTCAAAGTGCGTGCGTCCTTGGATCTATGGTACTTCGCATCGTGCTCGAGGAGTGCATGCATCGCATCGGGATCGTGCACAGCTTGACGGCGCGAGGTAACGTCGATGCAGTGGATGATGGCGTTGACGATGACCTTAGCACTGCGATACAGTCTCTTTTTGACATCGGGTTCTTCGTCCACGCAGGGCTCATCGGAACCCCAGATCTCCCATCCTGGTGCTGCACAGTCTATCGCCACCATGCTGCTGATACCGCCTCTAGGACTTGGTTTAGCAAGCTGGAGGTCGTGTTCGGCATTGTCGACTCCAGGTCTGGTGATGAGGGAATACATGACCTTGGCTAAAATTTGTCAGCTTTTTGCATGGCTTGCTTTGAGATGGCAACTTGCTCAACGGATCTCGTAGGTCTAATTGCTTCCGCTCGAACTTGCGGTTGTGAGGCCTTCCATACCACCCTTCAAACCAGACTGTGGCTTTCAGCACATCAATGTGCAGCATGCCTACGTCCCCGTCGAAAGTAGGCCGGCTTCTGAAGCAGGTCATGTAAAGATGTCGAGGCCAGGCTGGAGAGTTGTGCTCGCTTTTTGCACGCTTGTGAAGCGGCAAAGTGGTGGGAGGCGGAGACGAGGCTCTCCGCTTGGGATTGGGCGAGGTGGTCGCATTCGTTTCACCCAGTGTAGGATTTGTTGTCGACCCGGTCGTGTTCGTTTCGCTGATTACAGTGGCCTTGGGTTTGGCTTGAGCTTTGGCTTCTTTCAAACGTGTCTTCAGAAATTCTAGACTCTCTCCTGCCTTCGGATCGCGATCAAGGATTTTTCTCGACTTCTTGAGTGTTGTTCTCAGTCCAAGTAATCTCTCTTGCGTGAGCTCTTGGATGGCAAGCGTATCGATGAACGGCCCGAGAATTTGTGCGGCTTGCTCTATCTGGCGGTGCATGGGAACCTCTTGCGTTGGTGCAGTTTGTGCACCAAGGCTGGTCTTGCTGTTCTCTGCCCCCGTCTGGACGCTCGTCGATGCTGTATCAACAACTCTGGTCTGGATCTCCTGATGTGTGATCTCCTTAAATTTTTTCTTGTCTTTTCCGCAGACCAAACATCGCTTTGGGTCGGTATCAGTCTGTGTTCCTGCTGTTGCGATCACTCTTGCTCCATCGCTTGTTGCCAGGCCATCGAACGACCACTTCGCACTAGAGCCGTCTCTACCCTCGAACTTGACCTTGAGTGTTCCATCATTCTTGATTAAGCGCAATTGGATGCCTACCCCGCTCGCAGCGACGCCAGACTTGACCTTGTTTAGCCCTGCCGCGAAGTCCTCGTCACTGTAAATTTCTTCCTCAATATCAGCGCTGCAGATATGATAGGTGATTTCTGCTTTGCCGTGTCGAGTCAATGAGTATTCTAGTGAGCCATCAAGCTCGAAGAGATAGAATCGGACGCCGGGATTTGAAATCAGTTCGTGCATCTTGGAAGCTTGTGACCATGAAACTGATGTGGTTGACCGTGGTTGAATGGGCTTTCTTGTACCAGCAGAGTGTCGCAGATAAAATCATTGAAGAGGATTAATCTTATGTTCTGAGAATCGAAATATAATTATGGTAAAAGCAAAAGGGGCAACAAAAGTGAGAGGAGTCAGTCTTGCACCTTGGCTAGGTGTGGTATCTCACCTGTGATATATACCACGTCAATGTTTGAATATCGTAAGCGAAGGATCAAGTGACATACCCGAGAGTATAATCCAGCCATTGAGCCTGACTCAATGGAGTTCTATTTTATAGGTCCTCATTGTTCGCCATGTTCAAAGGATGATCAATGTGTTAGGTCTTTCTCCACTATCCACCCAAGAAGATGCGATCATCCTTCGCATGGTGTATCATATCGGCACGGATAGTTCTGGACAGTTGAAAAACTTCCAATCTTAATCTAAGCAATGAATGATGGAGGTTGGTGTTGAGGTGTGAGCACTCGAGACTATGACGGAAAGCGCACGAGCCAGATGTTGACGCCGGCAAAAGGCCGAACGCGAAACGTAAGCTGCCCAGGTGTCCTCTGCGACCATCAACCAAAAGAGCTTCACAATCAGCGGTTTGACTTCTCGCAACAATGAGGGTCCTCGGTAGCATTGTGTCTTCTCTACTTCTCTCTGGCGCGACTCTAGTATCCGCCGCATCCTCTTGGAGCTTCGAAGATGCTACTGTGGCCGTTAACGCCAAAGGTGCAGGTGTGGGCGTAGGGTCCAAAGACAAGTAAGCTCGATGCTATATGTACAACACTTCCAGTATGTATACTGACCATCTGTAGGCTGAGCCCGACTACTCCACTCGGCAAATCAGTGGTTTTGGGTGCAAGCGACTCATTAAAACTACTCCTCACCACTGTCGATGGAAAGACCGCGAAGCGGCCGCACCAGGCGTTCCTTACATTGACCGACCCTACCACTGGACTGGAGGAGTCTTTCGTATTAGATGTGAAGGAGAGTGGAAAGGGCAAGGTCAATCTGGTATGTTATTCAGTCAATGGCTGGCGGACGAAGCTCACCATTCCCAGTCTCACAAGGACCTCCCCCACCAATTCCTCACCTCCTCGAAGCCAATCACTGCGTCGATCGTCATTGGATCTTTCGGGTCTTCCACGCCATACAAGAGCAAAGCCTTCGACCTCCAAGTGACCCCCGACCCCAACTCGCCAGTCACCGTCCCCGAGGCTCCTCTTCGCTACGCCGCCGAATCCGAGATTCACCACATCTTCCGTGCCGACCCGAAGTCTCCTCCCAAGATCATAACTATTGTCTTTGCGACAGCCGTCGCTGCCGCCCTACCCGTACTCTTTGGCGTATGGGCTACCTTGGGCGCCAATACAGCCCACTTGAGCAAGGCCCTGAGTGACGCGCCCGTATCACACGCGCTCTTCTACGGCTCAATCCTTGCAATGGAGGGCATCTTCTTCATGTACTATACTAGTTGGAATCTGTTCCAGACACTGCCTGCTGCCGGTGTTGTAGGCTTCGTTGCATTCTTGAGCGGAAGCAGAGCCTTGACCGAGGTCCAAGAGCGTCGTCTGGCTGGCCTGAGATGAGCGGTGAATGATGATGTGCTAGAAATTCTATCGTTTTCATGTTCAACAGGCGCAAAAAGAGGGCCAGGCAGGCTTGGGGGCAAAAAATGTGTATAGTAAGGGATGGAGAGGTGCCAGAGGAAGAATAAGAAGAACTACGAAATTTGCAAGCTACCCTGTGTGTCAATTATTCGATCTGCAGGTCTCGCAGTGCAACAAAAGGAACGGTCACATTCGGGAGTTATGACACCAGGATATACAAGGTCAGCGCTTGACTAACACTACTATGTATACCAGTGAGCAATGTTTATATGTCCTTCCAATATCATGTCGTATGCTACATGTCCGCAGTAGACTTCATTGCTCATGTAAACCGATGATGTAGCTAAGCTCGCCTTGATTGGCTGCGCAGACTCAGTTATGCAGCCTCGCTGACACAGCCACTGGGCTGCGGAAGGAACATGAGGCAGCTGAAC
Organism: Phaeosphaeriaceae sp. UM 1110; assembly: GCA_000263175.2. Classification (NCBI taxonomy): domain Eukaryota; kingdom Fungi; phylum Ascomycota; class Dothideomycetes; order Pleosporales; family Phaeosphaeriaceae; species Phaeosphaeriaceae sp. UM 1110. Next base: position 8,891 of record AJMS01010112.1, read on the forward strand.
TGCACCTGCTCCTGCCTTCCTGGGGATCATTCTTCTGCCAACTTTCGTGTCCAGAACGTCCACTTCCTACGACGCTCTCTGACCAGTACAAGGACAGATCTTGTACACCGTTCGAACGACTTTTCGCTCATGGGACAAATCTCAGCCTGCCAACATGCCGACAGGGATCGGCCAAATGCTATCGCTCAGCAAGCATGACACGCCCATGCATGGACAGATTGGCAATAATTTGACTGCAACCGTGGTTGGAGCTCCGCCTTCATCGAATGACGACGAGACCTTGGTCGATGAGATTCGACCTCTCCACAAGGAGGATGTGATCGCCATCGAGGATTGGTCACAGACAGGTCGTGGATCGCATGTAGACTTCGGGGACGAGGAAGTTGTGCCCCTACAGCAGGGTGAGTACGCTTATTAACACAGGTGATTACCGCTGATTATTATCTCCAAGAAAATTTCCTTGGAAGAGGAGCTGCAGGAGATGTCCACGAAGTCACTGTTCAAGGCTACAAGCTTGCCCATAAGAAGATGGTCGTCAAACGCAAGCTCGGGGGAAAAGAGATGAAGGAGATTGACATTTTGAAACGACTTTCATCACACGAGCACATCATCCAACTAGTCGGTACATACACTCACCGTCAATTCCTTGGCCTGCTTATGTACCCCGTCGCCGTCTGCGACATGGCTACCTTTTTTGAGGATGTGGAAGCCTGGCACAAGACAGGACTCGGCTTGAGGGCCCATGAGGATAGAAAGAGCTTACTCGAGCCGAATCAACAACATCGTCTTGTAGCGCTTGGATACGATTTCTTTCCCCACAAAGATGGCTACAAAGCAACACCCGTCTACTCCAAGATAGGATGCTTGATCTCAGCTACAGCCTTTCTACATGACCAGAAGATACGGCATAAGGATCTCAAACCCTCTAATATTCTGCTTTCGAAGGATAAAATGTGGTTGAGCGATTTTGGCAGCGCTACTGACTTTTCTCTGTTGTCGCAAAGTGCAACCGACAATGAGCGTGGAACGCCACGGTATTTCAGCCCAGAGGTAAGCTCGAGATCGAGCTCGAAATTATAGGAAGCTCTTATTGACTAATGAATGTTATATAGGTCGCTGCGTGGCAACCTAATGGTCGAGCTGCGGACATCTTCTCCTTGGGATGCGTGCTACTCGAGATCTTGATCCTCCATCATCAAGGCACCTTGCACTTCATGCGACAGAACCGTTGCGCAGATCCATCGTTCCACGCAAACACGAAGAATGTCACTGCATGGCTTCGTGGTCAACAACATCCACTACCGGGTGTCCAAGATCCACGGCAATGGTCTTATCGCCGAGTACGGCTCATAGACGAGGTACGAGCAATGCTGGACCATGATCCACAGAGAAGACCTACGGCGAGACAGCTCATGATCAGAACCACGGGATATGATATTTCACATAGAATCAGCTCGAAGCATTCGATCTTCGGCGAGTGCTGCAGAAGCGAGTTTGTCTCAATGAATGAGCACAATCAAAAGCTTGCGACATACCGTGCCGAGGTCGGTATCTTACAAGCGGATTTATTGAAAGCGCGCGAGATAAGCCAGAAACAGGCGCAAGGCTTCAATGATCGTATACAACACGAAGTCGCACGTGTAGACAAACTCACCGCCGAACTTGAAGAAAGAACTCTAGATATCCGTGCCTTGAACGTTGCTAGAAGTGGAGCAAAAGCAAAGCTGCATCAATCCGAAATGGAATATAAACGAGATAGAGACGTGTGGCTTCAAGAGAAACGTGGACTCAAGGATCGCCTTGCAGAACTCGAAACACAGGCTCGTGTTCGAAGTGACCAATTGGCGGCGTTGAGAGATTTATTAGCACCTGAGGCGAGCAGAGATATGGCGGCGAACATGAGAACCGAGCCGCCACTCGAGTTACGACTGACGTCCTTTGCTCCTGGCCTGAGCGCCGAAGAGGCTCTGACAGAGCTCAACGACTTACTAATGATTATGGGAGATCTGCAAGAAAAGAGAAGCAGGGACAAGGTCGCCTCTTCACCTTTGTCTCCATGGAAACATCATACGCTGACATGTAACAGAAACGCCTCAAACAGCTAGGAGCGGATGTCTCTGATAGCGACGAGTCGACAGACGAGGATCAGGATGATAATGAAGATATTCAAGGCACGTGGTAATATTTGCGCTGAAGCTATTGTCTACCATCTAACAACTTGACCAGACCCTGCCTTACCGACCGAAGTGGAAGCTCAATCGCGTGACACCCTCGCGTCTAACATCATTGCCGGTCCTAGAGGCGTTCAGGCGGGCGATGGCGATCAAGTACATGGTGTTGAGCAAACCGTCCAGGACGGCGATACGCAGATCGACGCTGAAAACAACGCCCTGAATGTCAACCGTTGGGACATGCCCCGCGATGAACATGATCACGAGAATTTCATGAAGCAGCATTCTGGGCATTATTCTCAACAGGCTCGTGACGTCGACAGATGGAGTTTGGATGCCCACCGAGGAGGAGGTGAAGGCGGGCTGGGATTTCGAAGGAAGAAGTCAAAGTCGAGCCAAGGAGTGATTCCGTCTCTGATGAATCTCTTCAAAGCCAAGTGAAGTTTGGTGCTGAACTACGCTCAAAATCCGCAACACATCTTGGGAACATGCAACCGAGCTGAAATAAATGCTTCAACATCGCACAATACCTTATTCTACACATTGCAACACACCTTCGACATTCTCGCGGCCGATAATCCCCTCCTCAACCATCTGTTCCAACACCTGCGCTACATCTGCGCTTCGTCCCTTCCAATGCAGCTTGGTCTCTTGCGACCCACTCGACACCTCCTTCAGCACCTCTGCAACAATCGCCTTCGCATCCGCCGTGCTCCGCACCTCAACAGCACCAGCTTTTTCAGCATACGTCCTAGCACCACGATAGAAGACTCCCGAATTGCCAACCAAAACCGCCTTACTCTTCGCCCATGCAGGCTTCGCGATATCAAACAGCGTAATTCTGAAGCGGAAGAGATCGGTATCGCCGCGCGCGAGGAAGATATCTGCGAGTCGTGATGCAGATAGGATAGAAGTATATGGCGCGGCAGCGAGCTGCGTGAGAAGATTTTGCGCTTGCGTGAGCGCTGTCCATTGGATTTCAACGTCGGTGGGGAAGGTCGGGGCCGTAGGAGCATATTGCGTTCCATCAGACAGGGCAGAGGCGAGGTCGATGAGCGCGTCAGCGTAGGAGGAGCGGATGTTGGCTACTGCGAGCTCTGAGCTGGATGAGCCTTCTGTGCTGGTGCTGATTTTGGAGAAGATTTGTTCGACTGTTTGCGCGTATTGCGTTGACTTGGTTTGGCCGCTCCGGTATGCTACTTCTGCGATAGTAGTCTGGAATGTTGCGGTCGCGAGGATGGCATCATCTTTTGGAGTCGTGGTGACTTCCTCGACGGCAGATGAACCGATTGAGAGTGTTGGTCCAGCTTTTGGTTCGTCCTTAGCCAGCGCAGAGGGAGTTGTTTCCATGAGGTTGATGAGTGCCGGGATCTTTGCAGTCGCAGTATCAGTCCCATCATGCGCTTTCTTCTCAATGTTGGCCAGGTCGGAAGGGTCGTAGAGTCCAAGTAAAGTCGTCAATGCACCCAGTTGCGCTGTACAAGTCTCAAGGATAGATTCCGGCGTGAGCGGCTCCTCGACGGTAGCCCAATCTCCAGGTGCTTCTGACGAGCTTGACGCAGTCTCCGCTGTGTCTTCTTCTTGTGCTTCATTTAGTGGTACACCGCCGCCTTCCCACGCTTCCTGATACTCGCCTGAGGCTTGAGCTTTGGCAATCTCAGCTTGCACTTGTTCATATTCGCGCTGCTGGCTCTCTAGACATTTAGTGAAGATGTCGACAGCTTCTTCGAGTAATGCACGTGCTGAGGTCTTAGCAGCTACTTGCGTGCCGGATTCTAATGAGGCTTCAGCTAGAGAAGTAAGGACTTGTGCAGCATTGAATAGGATGTCGGTGTTTGTTGGATTGAGTGAGATTGCAAAACGATGAGACGTCAATGTTTCTTCGAGCAATGCCGTCCTGTTACCAATTTGTGAGACGATGCGCTCGTCCTCTGTGATGCTGTACTCGAGATTCGCTCTACTTGCATTAGTCATGAGACGTGGTACTCTTCTCAGATCACCCACTTGTTGTATGCGAGATCAAACGATGTTGGATATCGCCTCAACCCTTCATTATACGCATCTATCGCGCGGTTGAAGAATCTGGTTGCTTTGGCTGCGTCGCCGGCGCGCCATTTGCCTGCTGCTTGCTCGAACTCGTCTGCGGCTTCTAAGAAGTCGTTCTCGGACTGTGGCTCTTGTGGTTTGGTCTTTGACTTGGGTTTTGGTTTCAGGAAATTCTTCGGTTTGGGCGGCATTTTGATTTTGTATCTTGGTATGTGTACGATGAGATGGAGCAAAGGAGAGGACGGTTTTGCGGTGTTTGTGCGTAGCAAATTTAAGTGCAAGCTGTAGAGAAATTTGTCTGTTATGTAGGATCTTGATCTTGACACTGGTTGTTGGCAGGTTATATCATTCGTGAAAGCATCTGTAATCATCAACTTTTTTGCGCGCCTTCCGGGGCGACGATCTTGCCCCGCTCCCTTCGCCCCACCCACTTCACCTTCAGCCCTGCCTATTTCATCATGCCTCACTTCAACTTCTCAACGTCAAACTCGTCCCACCATAATGACTTAT